>CAUOFW020009835.1:675612-699230 GCA_963454935.2 Ilex paraguariensis
CAAAAAAAAAAAAAAAAATCTACCACTTTTTCTATTTTACCTTTTTTGTTTTCATTCAGACAATATGATAGGAAGAAAGATGACAAAGTTTAAACTCGTGACTTTTAACTTTTAAGGTGTAACAACAGGGATAGTGGTCATTAGACCAATTGCTAACCTCTTTCAATTTTACATTCAACACTTCACCTTTGAGTTGCATTTTTGGATGGTGTTTTTGGAATCAATTTCAATAATCTAATTTTTTTATTCTAACCAATTTTTTATTTATTTTTACCAAGATAGTAGTCTTGAATTTTATCTGCCTTATCCCTGAATGCATCCGGGTACATTATGAATAAATTAAAATTTTATCAGTTCATTTATAAATTAAAGAAATTTTTATTTTATTTTGATAAAAATGAATCAAATTGAATTTTTTATTTATGGAGAATTAATTTGGGTGAAATCCTAGCTCAAAAGGAATGTTAATTATAAGTTTAACACATGTAAATAAAACGTTATTTTCGGGGAGCACAGCACAAGGAGAAGTGGCCTTTAGCTAAATGTGATATTTAGTTAATGAGTTCTACAAAAATAGCATGAATACAACAAAAATGATATAACACAAAACGTAATGAATCCAATATAATGAAATACAAAAATGACATGCAAGCTCAATCATTAGGCCAATAAAGTTTGGGCTTTAGGCCCACTTGAAAGAAGATTCTATAATTTATAAGTTTGTAATAATAATTAAATAAAGGATTTTAAGGAGGCTGATACTTTTTTTAGAAATTATAAGGCAAAAAGTACTATTTTTAAAAATATAGGTCAAAAAGTACACAACCCCTAACAAATTTCTAAAATACCCTCTTCAGTAGAATGAGAACAGATTCCTATATTTTTACTTCCACAATTGAAACTTAAGGGATCTCAACAGTTACACATAAATTCTTTTAATATCGTCGGAAACCCCATTCTTTTAAAAACTTCCATAAAACCTCCGTTTGGATATTCAAAACTTTTTGTTAATCGTTGTTGAAGAAAGGATCTTTTCAAAACTTCACTATCCAAATCTTCATCTTTGTAGCAGAAGGATGAGAGTGGTTATAAATTTTTTTAGTAACGAAAAACCAACTCAATCACATGATCTTGGATATGGATTGGAATTCGATTTATTAACATCTCTTGGTTACATTAAGGGAAAAAGTGGTTTCAGTAAAGAGTCTATCTGAGTGAGAACAATTTAGACAAGGGTTTGAATGAGAGTGGTTGTAGCAGAAGGATGAGAGTGGTTGAATTTTTTGAAAAAGGAGTTGATAACTCAAGAAAAATGTTGTTTCTCCCAACGTTTTTATTTTATTTACTTTTTTTTTCCTCAATTACCTTTCTACTTCTAGTGTTTGGTACTACATGCACACCAAGTGTTTGATCATTTGCCAAAAAAAAAAAACAAACCAAATAGGGTATATATATTGTGATATGCATCATGTCAATATGTGCAGTGTAAGATTGACTTATAATAATGTGACATTGGTTTCAGTGTAAATTTGGTTTATAACACTGTGACATTTTTTAATACCACTGTAATATTGTCTTATAGCACTGTGACATTATCATGCGAAGCAGCAAATTATCTTCTGAATCAGAATCATCATCTTGATTATTACGATCATCCCCATTTGAGTCATCATCATTGACATTTATCCTCACATGAACGTGATTAACATTAAGATATCATAATGATTTTTTTTTTAAAAAAATACATATGTACGACATTGTAACAATGTGAATTTGATTTGTAGTAGTGTGACATTTTTTAGTACCAGTGTGACATTGTCTTATAGCACTATAACATTATCGTGCAAGACAGTAAATCATCTTCGAAATCAGAATCATCATCTTGATTATTACGATTTATAAAAAATAAATAAATTATATAAATATGAAAAAGACATGAATGTTTGAATAAAAATGAAAAGTTTGAATAATTTAAGTTGAATGAAAGAGAAAGATATAATTTAAAATTCAAAAATAATATTCCATAAATTTAGGAAACTGAATCCCTAATATAAATGTCATATTTGTCTCCCACTAATAAAGGAAAAAGGCAATTTGTTAAGAGAAAAAATTACAACTCAGCAAAGTGTACCTCTTCACCTAACATTTACACATAAAGGTACTTATACATAAATGTTTTATATTGAGATACTTTTACACAAATAAGTATAATAAAGTGTATCTTTTCACAATTTTCCCAAAATATGAATCCATGAGAAATAGACCCCATAAAAAACATAGATTTAAGCCCAAATAAAAATTTTCAACTTTAGTAGAGTGAGCCTATTAATTTTGTCAATGAAATTAAAAGCCCTAAAATTCAAATTTTTGATAAAAGAAAAGAAAAGAAAAAAGATAACAATAAGACTAAAGTTACTTAAAAATAAATCTTAACTCCACAAAAAAAGTCAAGTTCAAACTTATCATCATAATTTTTCAAATATTCTCTCTCTCTCTCACCATCAAGTTCAAATATACAAACAAAAGCTTGAAGATAAAATTTTAATTAATATTTTTATATTTTAAAATTTTAAAATTAAATTTATTATTGATATTAAAAATAAAAAAGCCTTATTGTACAATTTAAGTGAGTGGGAAATGTCGAGTGTCTGGAAAGAGAGAGAAAGTTGTACAAGTTTTCAAAGGCCTAATATCTAGGATTAAATCTAAGCTGTTATTTTCTATAAATACTCTCAATTCTTCTGAGTGAAAATCTAATCATACTCTAAGTTGCAATTATCTCATAATTACATATAATTCATTCATTAACTATTAATTATAATAAAGTCCCTAATCAATTCTTAATTAGGTTTTCACCCTAATNGTCATTTTTTGCGTTAAATATTTCGTCTTTTGGTTTGAAGATCGAGTAAAATGTGTGAACATTGGGCAATACCTGGAGAGGCATGCTTAATTTAATCTGTGAAGAATATCTCAGCTGCTACCATTTTAGCTTAGAGAAGCCTGGAGACTTGCTTATGGGAGTGAAGGCAGGCCATCTGCATAATTTTCATATTANGATCATTCTATCATACAATGCCACAATTGAATTACTAGGATATGTAATTACTATTAAACCCCTAATTCAATCTTATGTGTTCGATCTTCGGACTATAACTCTTAATAATCAATTAGAAACTCTTTTCTAATTGTCATTCTACCTTGGCCAAGGACTCCTTGAGTTATATCCCGAAAGATCACATAAGACAATCTCCTTTTAATTACTAAGGGTGATATATTCTATGTTTTACACTCATAAGTCTTCATGCATGTCTAACGATGTCCAACAATACATATCCAAATTACATAATTAGTATATGAATATNAGAAAGTTGACATGTTTATTCTATGCTTTGCGATATGATGAGCATGATGAAATGAATTGTAATTATACATTACATGCATGGGTCCGACATGAGTGTGGGTATAAGTGCATGCTTTTAATCAAACACCATCCATACTGGGTTGATACGTGGGATCAAAAAAGTTGGACCTAGGCCCGCTAAGTTGCACGAGTTTATATTGAAAAATAGGGGCACATTTAGTATGGGGGCAGCTGNGAGCAACTCCAACAATGCTATCAAAAATTGCTATTCAAAATATATTTAAATATTATATTATCTACTTTAGTTAACTATTTTTTTAAATTTACTCCAACATCGTTATTTATTTTAGCTAATCACTTCAATTAACTGTTAATTATTAAAATCTAAAATACTAAGTAGTGCAAATCACAACATGGAATTAAAAAAAAAACATACTAAAACAAAACCTACTAATCATCTTTCAAATGGAATTCAATAGNGGATTTTTGGGAGGTTTTACTCTATTTTAATCAACTCATTGTCTTCCCTATTTTTCTTGGCTTAAATACAGAGTTTCTGAGAGAGACAGTGAGAGAGGGATCATATCGGTGGAGCCTTTTGCGATGAAGTTTCAGTCAATGGAGCCTTTAGTTAGTTTGCTTTTATGCGGTGAAGCTTCAGTGGGTGGAGCTTCAATGAGCTTCGGGTGTTGTGGATCTTCTGTGCTGTGGACCCTCAGTGTGCGTGTGTGTGAGAGAGAGAGAGAGGAGAAAATTGGCGCCAACATGAGAGAACCGGCTAGCTAGAACCGGTGAGTGAAAATGGAATTATGAGAAATAGATAGGATTATAAATAATATGTTGGAATCAATTTTTAGAAAGAAACTACTTAAAATAATTAAAAAAGATTGGTTATCGAGCTTTTTGGAGTTGCTTTTACGGCTAATGATTCTGCCATTTGGGAATCACAAATTGAAATTATATTTTGAGACAAACCAGCCACAAAATACAGCTTTCACGTTCAATTACCGCCCCCATTCCTGTCACCCTTCCCTTGTCGAAAACGGTGCCATCAATATTAACGTTGAAGGCCCAAGGTTTAGGAGGAGACCATTGATAAATGAATCCATAAGTCAGTTGGCCGCGCTGTATACAGTTTTTTCTCTCTTTTGCCCCTTTTTTGTGTGTAGATTATGGTGTATGAAGTAAGTCACAGTTCTACTATTTCTTTTACTTATCTCCAAAAAAAAAAAAAAAAAATCTACCACTTTTTCTATTTTACCTTTTTTGTTTTCATTCAGACAATATGATAGGGAAGAAAGATGACAAAGTTTAAACTCGTGACTTTTAACTTTTAAGGTGTAACAACAGGGATAGTGGTCATTAGACCAATTGCTAACCTCTTTCAATTTTACATTCAACACTTCACCTTTGAGTTGCATTTTTGGATGGTGTTTTTGGAATCAATTTCAATAATCTAATTTTTTTATTCTAACCAATTTTTTATTTATTTTTACCAAGATAGTAGTCTCGAATTTTATCTGCCTTATCCCTGAATGCATCCGGGTACATTATGAATAAATTAAAATTGTATCAGTTCATTTATAAATTAAAGAAATTTTTATTTTATTTTGATAAAAATGAATCAAATTGAATTTTTTATTTATGGAGAATTAATTTGGGTGAAATCCTAGCTCAAAAGGAATGTTAATTATAAGTTTAACACATGTAAATAAAACGTTATTTTCGGGGAGCACAGCACAAGGAGAAGTGGCCTTTAGCTAAATGTGATATTTAGTTAATGAGTTCTACAAAAATAGCATGAATACAACAAAAATGATATAACACAAAACGTAATGAATCCAATATAATGAAATACAAAAATGACATGCAAGCTCAATCATTAGGCCAATAAAGTTTGGGCTTTAGGCCCACTTGAAAGAAGATTCTATAATTTATAAGTTTGTAATAATAATTAAATAAAGGATTTTAAGGAGGCTGATACTTTTTTTAGAAATTATAAGGCAAAAAGTACTATTTTTAAAAATATAGGTCAAAAAGTACACAACCCCTAACAAATTTCTAAAATACCCTCTTCAGTAGAATGAGAACAGATTCCTATATTTTTACTTCCACAATTGAAACTTAAGGGATCTCAACAGTTACACATAAATTCTTTTAATATCGTCGGAAACCCCATTCTTTTAAAAACTTCCATAAAACCTCCGTTTGGATATTCAAAACTTTTTGTTAATCGTTGTTGAAGAAAGGATCTTTTCAAAACTTCACTATCCAAATCTTCACCTTTGTAGCAGAAAGATGGGAGTGGTTATAAATTTTTTTAGTAACGAAAAACCAACTTAATCACACGATCTTGGATATGGATTGAAATCCGATTCATTAACATCTCTTGATTACATTAAAGGAAAAAGTGGCTTCAGTAAAGAGTCTATCTGAGTGAGAACAATTTAGACAAGGGTTTGAATGGGAGTGGTTGTAGCAGAAGGATGAGAGTGGTTGAATTTTTTGAAAACAGAGTTGATAACTCAAGAAAAATATTGTTTCTCCCAACGTTTTTATTTTATTTACTTTTTTTTCCCTCAATTACCTTTCTACTTCTAGTGTTTGGTACTACATGCACACCAAGTGTTTGATCATTTGCCAAAAAAAAAAAAACAAACCAAATAGGGTATATATATTGTGATATGCATCATGTCAATATGTGCAGTGTAAGATTGACTTATAATAATGTGACATTGGTTTCAGTGTAAATTTGGTTTGTAACACTGTGACATTTTTTAATACCACTGTAATATTGTCTTATAGCATTGTGACATTATCATCCGAAGCAGCAAATTATCTTCTGAATCAGAATCATCATCTTGATTATTACGATCATCCCCATTTGAGTCATCATCATTGACATTTATCCTCACATGAACGTGATTAACATTAAGATATCATAATGATTTTTTTTTTTAAAAAAAATACATATGTACGACATTGTAACAATGTGAATTTGATTTGTAGTAGTGTGACATTTTTTAGTACCAGTGTGACATTGTCTTATAGCACTATAACATTATCGTGCAAGACAGTAAATCATCTTCGAAATCAGAATCATCATCTTGATTATTACGATTTATAAAAAATAAATAAATTATATAAATATGAAAAAGACATGAATGTTTGAATAAAAATGAAAAGTTTGAATAATTTAAGTTGAATGAAAGAGAAAGATATAATTTAAAATTCAAAAATAATATTCCATAAATTTAGGACACTGAATCCCTAATATAAATGTCATATTTGTCTCCCACTAATAAAGGAAAAGGACAATTTTGTAAGAGAAAAAATTACAACTCAGCAAAGTGTACCTCTTCACCTAACATTTACACATAAAGGTACTTATACATAAATGTTTTATCTTGAGATACTTTTACACAAATAAGTATAATAAAGTGTATCTTTTCACAATTTTCCCAAAATATGAATTAAAAGCCCTAAAATTCAGATTTTTGATAAAAGAAAAGAAAAGAAAAAAGATAACAATAAGACTAAAGTTACTTAAAAATAAGTCTTAACACCCCAAAAAAAGTCAAGTTCAAACTTATCATCATAATTTTTCAAATATTCTCTCTCTCTCTCACCATCAAGTTCAAATATACAAACTAAAGCTTGAAGATAAAATTTTAATTAATATTTTTATATTTTAAAAAATTAAAAATTAAATTTATTATTGATATTAAAAATAAAAAATCCTTATTGTACAATTTAAGTGAGTGGGAAATGTCGAGTGTCTGGAGAGAGAGAGAAAGTTGTACAAGTTTTCAAAGGCCTAATATCTAGGATTAAATCTAAGCTGTTATTTTCTATAAATACTCTCAATTCTTCTGAGTGAAAATCTAATCATACTCTCAGTTGCAATTATCTCATAATTACATATAATCCATTCATTAACTATTAATTATAATAAAGTCCCTAATCAATTCTTAATTAGGTTTTCACCCTAATTGACTTTTAATTGGTTGTCTCTTCTTTATCCTTTAGTTTTCAATCAATTCGATCATTCTATCATACAATGCCACAATTGAATTACTAGGATATGTAATTACTATTAAACCCCTAATTCAATCTTATGTGTGATCTTCAGACTATAACTCTTAATAATCAACTATAAACTTTTTTCTAATTGTCATTCTACCTTGGCCAAGGACTCCTTGAGTTATATCCCAGAAGATCACATAAGGCAATCTCCTTTTAATTACTAAGGGTGATATATTCTATGTTTTACACTCATAAGTCTTCATGCATGTCTAACGATGTCCAACAATACATATCCAAATTACATAATTAGTATATGAATATGTTACACAGTTAAAGCATAGAAGTCCATGCACAAGACAACCATGATGTCTCAACTCTAAGGATCAGTTGTATAATTGTAACTTTAAGATTTAACATTGACAAATATGTAAAACTCCATATAAAAAATCTTACATTCAATGTACTTGTTCTCTAACAAGCATCCGCACACTTGCTTCAGTGTCCCTACACTAGTGACTTGGACAGGTCACCTCATATCAAATATGAGTAAACATAGTGTATATTAGTCTATTTGAATTACATAGTGCCCACATAGTAATCGTACGACTAGGAACATTTAAGAGTTAAGTACTAAGAAGTATAGGTCTCTTATTCTCAACTCCTTCAGAAACCATCTTCTTAACTTATACTCTATGTATTATATCATGTATATTAAAATAAAATAAAGCAGAAACATGATAAATAAAATTGCCCTTTAATTTAATTAAATAATGAATGTTGTTAGTAGAACATGAAAACATCATCTATATGATTGGTCTTAAAGCATACTACTAACACCTTATCCTCCTAACAGACGGGTAAGAGAGATAAAGACTTCTCTATGAAGAGTAGTCTTATTCTCCCAACAAACTAACAAGAGAGTATAGTATCAAGGTTCCTAAGAGGAGTCATATCCTTTCAAACCATGGATAACAGAAACTACAATCCATTCCCCCCGAAGGGAAGCTATTACCTATGCTATTATTTGTTAAAGTACGAGTTGAGAACCCAAATTTTTATAGAACTCTAATGATGAAACGAAACTCATCGTTGGATTCATATTACAAAATTTAATTATCCAGTCAATTTTTATTGAATTCTAAGATAGTCGAATTTTTTGCGTGTTACGAAACAATCAGGTGTCGCACAACTAAAATTATCGCGATCAGATTTTATGCGCGGGGCCAAAAACATAATTTAAAGTTACCTGAATAAAAATATACTAAATTTAATGCGATGCGAGATTTAATTAGTTCGAGATAAAATTGGACCCATTAAAATGAGACGTAAGGCTCAATATGAGACAAGTATAAATAAGAACTTAAAAATGGAAGACTTAAGTCTTCCAAGCTCTCCCTCCACACAAATCAGCCAAGAGAGAGAAAAAAAAGTGAGAGATAGAGAAAAATGTATTCTTCTTCCATCTTCTTCCTTAGATCTACGAAGATCTAATAGTTGGATCACTTCGAGCCAAGGGTTAAAGTTGCTCTACGCAACGTGGGCTACTCAACTATACCAAAGATCGTGCCATTCTCCATAATTCCAAGAAAGTTGATTGGGAGCTAAGGCTTGGGAAGATAGATTTTGGATTCTTGGAAGTTCTACTATGTGGGCTCACGCTACGGGAGATAGAGTTCCCTCCTATCTAGATTTATTTTCAACCTAGGGCTGTGATATGAACTGGGTAGGGCTATTTAGATGAAATCTCATATTTTAGCGCACACCTAGTGTATCTAGGGTATGGAGAATGAGTATGAGAACAATATGGTAAAAGCCAATTCCTGCTTGATTTAGGTTTGGGTTCGAAAATGTGAACCTATCAGTAGGAGAGTCACGACCTACTGGCAGTAAGATGTTTGGATTTGATGAAATGGCTTGGTTGCATATGCTATGTGTTTACATTTATGCCTACTAAGTGTTTGATAAAATGCTTATGGTACAAGTGTGTTATTTGGATTAAAATTATATACAACATGCTTAGGAATATTAAAGAAAGTTGACATGTTTATTCTATGCTTTGCGATATGATGAGCATGATGAAATGAATTGTAATTATACATTACATGCATGGGTCCGACATGAGTGTGGGTATAAGTGCATGCTTTTAATCAAACACCATCCATACTGGGTTGATACGTGGGATCAAAAAAGTTGGACCTAGGCCCGCTAAGTTGCACGAGTTTATATTGAAAAATAGGGGCACATTTAGTATGGGGGCAGCTGCCCCCATTGAAATTTTAAAAAATTTTAGGACCTAGGTGTAATTTTAAGAATTTTAAGAATTTCTTAAACTTGCCTCCACTGAAATTTTTTTAAATTATAGGATATATTAATGTAATTTTCAAACCTTAAAAGTTAACTTTTGCATGATCTCCTCACTTTTCATCGCCTTTTTTTTTTCCCCATAAGCCCATCTTCGTCTTTCTGTAAGCTATCTTTGACTTCCAGTCCAACGCCAACCCCTGCCCCTCTTCTTTCTTTTATTTAGTTTATTTGTTAATTCCTTTGGTGTATTTCTTGCAAAGGAAAAGAATTNGGGTGGAGCTTCAATGAGCTTCGGGTGTTGTGGATCTTCTGTGCTGTGGACCCTCAGTGTGCGTGTGTGTGAGAGAGAGAGAGAGGAGAAAATTGGCGCCAACATGAGAGAACCGGCTAGCTAGAACCGGTGAGTGAAAATGGAATTATGAGAAATAGATAGGATTATAAATAATATGTTGGAATCAATTTTTAGAAAGAAACTACTTAAAATAATTAAAAAAGATTGGTTATCGAGCTTTTTGGAGTTGCTTTTACGGCTAATGATTCTGCCATTTGGGAATCACAGATTGAAATTATATTTTGAGACAAACCAGCCACAAAATACAGCTTTCACGTTCAATTACCGCCCCCATTCCTGTCACCCTTCCCTTGTCGAAAACGGTGCCATCAATATTAACGTTGAAGGCCCAAGGTTTAGGAGGAGACCATTGATAAATGAATCCATAAGTCAGTTGGCCGCGCTGTATACAGTTTTTTCTCTCTTTTGCCCCTTTTTTGTGTGTAGATTATGGTGTATGAAGTAAGTCACAGTTCTACTATTTCTTTTACTTATCTCCAAAAAAAAAAAAAAAAAATCTACCACTTTTTCTATTTTACCTTTTTTGTTTTCATTCAGACAATATGATAGGGAGAAAGATGACAAAGTTTAAACTCGTGACTTTTAACTTTTAAGGTGTAACAACAGGGATAGTGGTCATTAGACCAATTGCTAACCTCTTTCAATTTTACATTCAACACTTCACCTTTGAGTTGCATTTTTGGATGGTGTTTTTGGAATCAATTTCAATAATCTAATTTTTTTATTCTAACCAATTTTTTATTTATTTTTACCAAGATAGTAGTCTCGAATTTTATCTGCCTTATCCCTGAATGCATCCGGGTACATTATGAATAAATTAAAATTGTATCAGTTCATTTATAAATTAAAGAAATTTTTATTTTATTTTGATAAAAATGAATCAAATTGAATTTTTTATTTATGGAGAATTAATTTGGGTGAAATCCTAGCTCAAAAGGAATGTTAATTATAAGTTTAACACATGTAAATAAAACGTTATTTTCGGGGAGCACAGCACAAGGAGAAGTGGCCTTTAGCTAAATGTGATATTTAGTTAATGAGTTCTACAAAAATAGCATGAATACAACAAAAATGATATAACACAAAACGTAATGAATCCAATATAATGAAATACAAAAATGACATGCAAGCTCAATCATTAGGCCAATAAAGTTTGGGCTTTAGGCCCACTTGAAAGAAGATTCTATAATTTATAAGTTTGTAATAATAATTAAATAAAGGATTTTAAGGAGGCTGATACTTTTTTTAGAAATTATAAGGCAAAAAGTACTATTTTTAAAAATATAGGTCAAAAAGTACACAACCCCTAACAAATTTCTAAAATACCCTCTTCAGTAGAATGAGAACAGATTCCTATATTTTTACTTCCACAATTGAAACTTAAGGGATCTCAACAGTTACACATAAATTCTTTTAATATCGTCGGAAACCCCATTCTTTTAAAAACTTCCATAAAACCTCCGTTTGGATATTCAAAACTTTTTGTTAATCGTTGTTGAAGAAAGGATCTTTTCAAAACTTCACTATCCAAATCTTCACCTTTGTAGCAGAAAGATGGGAGTGGTTATAAATTTTTTTAGTAACGAAAAACCAACTTAATCACACGATCTTGGATATGGATTGAAATCCGATTCATTAACATCTCTTGATTACATTAAAGGAAAAAGTGGCTTCAGTAAAGAGTCTATCTGAGTGAGAACAATTTAGACAAGGGTTTGAATGGGAGTGGTTGTAGCAGAAGGATGAGAGTGGTTGAATTTTTTGAAAACAGAGTTGATAACTCAAGAAAAATATTGTTTCTCCCAACGTTTTTATTTTATTTACTTTTTTTTCCCTCAATTACCTTTCTACTTCTAGTGTTTGGTACTACATGCACACCAAGTGTTTGATCATTTGCCAAAAAAAAAAAAACAAACCAAATAGGGTATATATATTGTGATATGCATCATGTCAATATGTGCAGTGTAAGATTGACTTATAATAATGTGACATTGGTTTCAGTGTAAATTTGGTTTGTAACACTGTGACATTTTTTAATACCACTGTAATATTGTCTTATAGCATTGTGACATTATCATCCGAAGCAGCAAATTATCTTCTGAATCAGAATCATCATCTTGATTATTACGATCATCCCCATTTGAGTCATCATCATTGACATTTATCCTCACATGAACGTGATTAACATTAAGATATCATAATGATTTTTTTTTTTAAAAAAAATACATATGTACGACATTGTAACAATGTGAATTTGATTTGTAGTAGTGTGACATTTTTTAGTACCAGTGTGACATTGTCTTATAGCACTATAACATTATCGTGCAAGACAGTAAATCATCTTCGAAATCAGAATCATCATCTTGATTATTACGATTTATAAAAAATAAATAAATTATATAAATATGAAAAAGACATGAATGTTTGAATAAAAATGAAAAGTTTGAATAATTTAAGTTGAATGAAAGAGAAAGATATAATTTAAAATTCAAAAATAATATTCCATAAATTTAGGACACTGAATCCCTAATATAAATGTCATATTTGTCTCCCACTAATAAAGGAAAAGGACAATTTTGTAAGAGAAAAAATTACAACTCAGCAAAGTGTACCTCTTCACCTAACATTTACACATAAAGGTACTTATACATAAATGTTTTATCTTGAGATACTTTTACACAAATAAGTATAATAAAGTGTATCTTTTCACAATTTTCCCAAAATATGAATTAAAAGCCCTAAAATTCAGATTTTTGATAAAAGAAAAGAAAAGAAAAAAGATAACAATAAGACTAAAGTTACTTAAAAATAAGTCTTAACACCCCAAAAAAAGTCAAGTTCAAACTTATCATCATAATTTTTCAAATATTCTCTCTCTCTCTCACCATCAAGTTCAAATATACAAACTAAAGCTTGAAGATAAAATTTTAATTAATATTTTTATATTTTAAAAAATTAAAAATTAAATTTATTATTGATATTAAAAATAAAAAATCCTTATTGTACAATTTAAGTGAGTGGGAAATGTCGAGTGTCTGGAGAGAGAGAGAAAGTTGTACAAGTTTTCAAAGGCCTAATATCTAGGATTAAATCTAAGCTGTTATTTTCTATAAATACTCTCAATTCTTCTGAGTGAAAATCTAATCACACTCTCAGTTGCAATTATCTCATAATTACATATAATCCATTCATTAACTATTAATTATAATAAAGTCCCTAATCAATTCTTAATTAGGTTTTCACCCTAATTGACTTTTAATTGGTTGTCTCTTCTTTATCCTTTAGTTTTCAATCAATTCAATCCTTTATCATACAATGCCACAATTGAATTACTAGGATATGTAATTACTATTAAACCCCTAATTCAATCTTATGTGTGATCTTCAGACTATAACTCTTAATAATCAACTATAAACTTTTTTCTAATTGTCATTCTACCTTGGCCAAGGACTCCTTGAGTTATATCCCAGAAGATCACATAAGGCAATCTCCTTTTAATTACTAAGGGTGATATATTCTATGTTTTACACTCATAAGTCTTCATGCATGTCTAACGATGTCCAACAATACATATCCAAATTACATGGTTAGTATATGAATATGTTACACAGTTAAAACATAGAAGTCCATGCACAAGACAACCATGATGTCTCAACCCTAAGGATCAGTTGTATAATTGTAACTTTAAGATTTAACATTGACAAATATGTAAAACTCCATATGAAAAATCTTACATTCAATGTACTTGTTCTCTAACAAGCATCCGCACACTTGCCTCAGTGTCCCTACACTAGTGACTTGGACTGGTCACCTCATATCAAATATGAGTAAACATAGTGTATATTAGTCTATTCGAATTACATAGTGCCCACATAGTAATCTTATGACTAGGAACATTTAAGAGTTAAGTACTAAGAAGTATAGGTCTCTTATTCTCAACTCCTTCAGAAACCATCTTCTTAACTTATACTATATGTATTATATCATGTATATTAAAATAAAATAAAGCAGAAACATGATAAATAAAATTGCCCTTTAATTTAATTAAATAATGAATGTTGTTAGTAGAACCTGAAAACATCATCTATATGATTGGTCTTAAAGCATACTACTAACACCTTATCCTCCTAACAGACGGGTAAGAGAGATAAAGACTTCTCTATGAAGAGTAGTCTTATTCTCCCAACAAACTAACAAGAGAGTATAGTATCAAGGTTCCTAAGAGGAGTCATATCCTTTCAAACCATGGATAACAGAAACTACAATCCATTCCCCCCGAAGGGAAGCTATTACCTATGCTATTATTTGTTAAAGTACGAGTTGAGAACCCAAATTTTTATAGAACTCTAATGATGAAACGAANCGTCATGGGACAAGGTGAGTTTCAGTTTCTCTGCCTCAAAATAGATTTAAAATTAGATTTTTTATAATCATAAAATTAGTTTAGTTCCTATAGAATTGATTGTTGTTTGGTATATTATTTATGGACTTATGTAGATTTTCTTTGTTTCATCTTGGGTCACCACTCAACTATTTTAGATTTTTGTTGAAGCCCCTGTTCAAATTGGTTATCTTAGACTCTTGGTTAGTGCTATTTTTCTTCCCTATTATTAAATTACTTTAATTGATTTCTTACAATTCTAGTTTGGATTATATTTTGGATTTATGTATTATATTTTGATTATGTGTAGTCCATTATCTCATTTGTTACGAACTTAATGAAGAACTCTTAAACTTGAATTTAATTAGACAACTTTATTTTTCAATCTGCTATGGATAGGTTTCTTATAAGAAAATCAACATTGGAACAACTACCTCCTAATCAAGAAATAGATGATCGTGGTGGTGACATACGACATTATTCTAATCAAAGTCGTGAAGGAGTTAACTTAGAATTTTTTTTTGCGGATCTTGGGCTAAAAATTAGAATTTTGAATTATCATCCTAATGGCTGGGATGAAATTCGGGGAGCATATTTACAAAAAGGCCCATGTCAATCCCGTGAACATAATTTTTCCCAAACGAAATTCAACAAGTTGTGTCGTTGTTTTAGTCCATCTTGGTTCAACGAGTTTGGTAGTTGGTTAGAGTATAGAATTAAAAAAGATGGCGCTCATTACGTATGTTGCTATCTAATGGGAAGTGATACGGGAGAGCAAGGAGGTGGTGACTCTTTCGTTATAGAGGGATTCCCTAATTAGAAGAAGAAAGAAAGGTTTTAAATTCATGTTGGGTGGCCAAATATTGCTTATAATGAGAATTGGAGAAAGTATCAAAATCTAGTGAATCAGAAGCAACATATTGAAGTTGCTTATTCTAAGCAATCAAATCAAGGTCGAAAAGAGTATTGAGTTCGTTTAACTGCAGCAGTTGATTGTGTTTGATTCCTTTTACGTCAAGGTTTGGAATTTCGTGGTCATGATGAGTTTGAGGATTCAAAAAATGAAGACAATTTTCTTGAACTTCTACGATTTCTTGCTGAGCACAATGAAACCATCAACAATGTTGTTTTAAAAAATGCTCCAAAACATTTCAAAGTGACAGCACCAAACATTCGAAAGGATATTGCCCACGTTATTGCAAGTGAAACCACATGCACAATAATCAATGATCTTGGAGATGATTTGTTTTCTATTTTAGTAGATGAATCTCGTGATATTTCAGTTAAAAAGAAAATGGCAGTTCTGTTGCGCTATGTGGATAAAAAGGGATGCATCACTAAGTGTTTCTTGGCATAGTCCATGTTACTGATACAAATGTTTTATCACTTAAAGCGATGATTGAATCATTGTTCTCAAAGCAAGGATTTAGTCTTTCAAGATTACATGGACAAGATTATGATGGAGTCAGTAATATGAGGAGAGAATTCAATGGTCTCAAAAGTCACATCATAAAAGAGTATTAATTTGCTTTTTTTGTTCATTATTTTGCTCATCAACTTCAACTAACACTTGTGTCTATTGAAAAAAAAACAATCAAATTGCATTGTTTTTCAATATTGTTGCTAATTTATTGAATGTTGTCGGAGCTTCATGCAAACGAAGAGATATTTTTAGAGAGAAGCAAGCTAGTAAGGTTATTCAAGCATTAAACAATTGAGAGTTATCAAGTGAGAGTGGTTTGCATCAAGAAAGTAGTCTTCAAAGGGCCAGTGATACACGTTGGCGTTCACATTATGGCACTCTTATAAATGTGATTGTTTTGTTCTCCTTTGTTATTGATGTGCTTGAGATATTATAGAGGATGGTACAACTTTTGAGGAAAGAGGTGAAACATGTGTTTTATTGGATTCAATTCAATCTTTCGATTTCGTATTTAATTTACATTTGATGAAAGGTGTATTGGGAATTACAAATGAACTATCACAAGCATTACAAATGAAAGATCAAGATATTATAAATGCTATGAGTTTAGTTAAAGTATCCAAACAACGTCTACAAATGATGAGGGATGATGATTGGGATGCTTTAGTCGCCAAGGTCTCTTCTTTTTGTAAAAAATATAATATTATTATTCCGAATATGGATAAGATATACATAGCTCAAGGAAGGTCACGGCATGGTGAAAAAGTCACTAATCTACACCGTTATCGTGTTGAATTATTTTGTACGGTGTTAGATATGCAACTTCAAGAATTTAGTGGTCGTTTTATTGAGGTGAACACCAAACTACTTCTTTGTGTGGCATGCCTAAATTCAATGGATTCATTTTTTGCATTCAATAAGGAGAAGTTACTTCGTCTGGCTCAATTTTATCCTTCAGAATTTTCCCCAATAGAGCTCTTGATACTTGATAATCAACTTGAGACTTATATACTTGATATGCGCTCTAATGAATTTTCAGAAGTTAAAGGAATTGGTGGGCTTGCAGAGAAGTTAGTTGAAACCAAAAAGAATATAGTATATTCGTTGGTATATTTGCTCATCAAACTAGCACTTATCTTACCAGTTGCAACTGCAACCATCGAAAGAATATTTTCAGCAATGAACATAGTAAAGAGTCAATTGCACAATCGAATGAGAGATCAATAGATGAATGATTGCTTGGTTGTATATATTGAGAAAGATATTTCAAGTATCATTGAAAATGAAATGATTATGCAACGGTTCTAAAATATGAAAACTTGTCAAGACAATTATAAAGATTTATTGGATGTTCGAGAGTTGGGAGCTTCTTTTGTACAGGATCTCGAACATTAAAGAATACTTTTGATGTGAAATTTTTTGTTGTCTTTTTTTGTACATCACTAATATACATGAGTTGNGTTATCGAGCTTTTTGGAGTTGCTTTTACGGCTAATGATTCTGCCATTTGGGAATCACAAATTGAAATTATATTTTGAGACAAACCAGCCACAAAATACAGCTTTCACGTTCAATTANCAAGATAGTCGAATTTTTCGCGTGTTACAAAACAATCAGGTGTCGCACAACTAAAATTATCGCAATAAGATTTTATGCGCGGGACCAAAAACATAATTTAAAGTTACTTGAATAAAAATATACTAAATTTAATGCGATGCGAGATTTAATTAGTTCGAGATAAAATTGGACCCATTAAAATGAGATGTAAGGTTCAATATGAGACAAGTATAAATAAGAACTTAAAAATGGAAGACTTAAGTCTTCCAAGNGATTATATTTTGGATTTATGTATTATATTTTGATTATGTGTAGTCCATTATCTCATTTGTTACGAACTTAATGAAGAACTCTTAAACTTGAATTTAATTAGACAACTTTATTTTTCAATCTGCTATGGATAGGTTTCTTATAAGAAAATCAACATTGGAACAACTACCTCCTAATCAAGAAATAGATGATCGTGGTGGTGACATACGACATTATTCTAATCAAAGTCGTGAAGGAGTTAACTTAGAATTTTTTTTTGCGGATCTTGGGCTAAAAATTAGAATTTTGAATTATCATCCTAATGGCTGGGATGAAATTCGGGGAGCATATTTACAAAAAGGCCCATGTCAATCCCGTGAACATAATTTTTCCCAAACGAAATTCAACAAGTTGTGTCGTTGTTTTAGTCCATCTTGGTTCAACGAGTTTGGTAGTTGGTTAGAGTATAGAATTAAAAAAGATGGCGCTCATTACGTATGTTGCTATCTAATGGGAAGTGATACGGGAGAGCAAGGAGGTGGTGACTCTTTCGTTATAGAGGGATTCCCTAATTAGAAGAAGAAAGAAAGGTTTTAAATTCATGTTGGGTGGCCAAATATTGCTTATAATGAGAATTGGAGAAAGTGTCAAAATCTAGTGAATCAGAAGCAACATATTGAAGTTGCTTATTCTAAGCAATCAAATCAAGGTCGAAAAGAGTATTGAGTTCGTTTAACTGCAGCAGTTGATTATGTTTGATTCCTTTTACGTCAAGGTTTGGAATTTCGTGGTCATGATGAGTTTGAGGATTCAAAAAATTAAGGCAATTTTCTTGAACTTCTACGATTTCTTGCTGAGCACAATGAAACCATCAACAATGTTGTTTTAAAAAATGCTCCAAAACATTTCAAAGTGACAGCACCAAACATTCGAAAGGATATTGCCCACGTTATTGCAAGTGAAACCACATGCACAATAATCAATGATCTTGGAGATGATTTGTTTTCTATTTTAGTAGATGAATCTCGTGATATTTCAGTTAAAAAGAAAATGGCAGTTCTGTTGCGCTATTTGGATAAAAAGGGATGCATCACTAAGCGTTTCTTGGCATAGTCCATGTTACTGATACAAATGTTTTATCACTTAAAGCGATGATTGAATCATTGTTCTCAAAGCAAGGATTTAGTCTTTCAAGATTACGTGGACAAAATTCTGATGGAGTCAGTAATATGAGGAGAGAATTCAATGGTCTCAAAAGTCTCATCATAAAAGAGTATTAATTTGCTTTTTATGTTCATTATTTTGCTCATCAACTTCAACTAACACTTGTGTCTATTGAAAAAAAAAAACAATCAAATTGCATTGTTTTTCAATATTGTTGCTAATTTATTGAATGTTGTCGGAGCTTCATGCAAACGAAGAGATATTTTCAGAGAGAAGCAAGCTAGTAAGATTATTCAAGCATTAAACAATTGAGAGTTATCAAGTGAGAGTGGTTTGCATCAAGAAAGTAGTCTTCAAAGGGCCGGTGATACACGTTGGAGTTCACATTATGACACTCTTATAAATGTGATTGTTTTGTTCTCCTCTGTTATTGATGTGCTTGAGATATTATAGAGGATGGTACAACTTCTGAGGAAAGAGGTGAAACATGTGCTTTATTGGATTCAATTCAATCTTTCGATTTCGTATTTAATTTACATTTGATGAAAGGTGTATTGGGAATTACAAATGAACTATCACAAGCATTACAAATGAAAGATCAAGATATTATAAATGCTATGAGTTTAGTTAAAGTATCCAAACAACGTCTACAAATGATGAGGGATGATGATTGGGATGCTTTAGTCACCAAGGTCTCTTCTTTTTGTAAAAAATATAATATTATTATTCCGAATATGGATAAGATATACATAGCTCAAGGAAGGTCACGACATAGTGAAAAAGTCACTAATCTACACCGTTATCGTGTTGAATTATTTTGTACGGTGTTAGATATGCAACTTCAAGAATTTAGTGGTCGTTTTATTGAGGTGAACACCAAACTACTTCTTTGTGTGGCATGCCTAAATTCAATGGATTCATTTTTTGCATTCAATAAGGAGAAGTTACTTCGTCTGGCTCAATTTTATCCTTCAGAATTTTCCCCAATAGAGCTCTTGATACTTGATAATCAACTTGAGACTTATATACTTGATATGCGCTCTAATGAATTTTCAGAAGTTAAAAGAATTGGTGGGCTTGCAGAGAAGTTAGTTGAAACCAAAAAGAATATAGTATATTCGTTGGTATATTTGCTCATCAAACTAGCACTTATCTTACCAGTTGCAACTGCAACCATCGAAAGAATATTTTCAGCAATGAACATAGTAAAGAGTCAATTGCACAATCGAATGAGAGATCAATAGATGAATGATTGCTTGGTTGTATATATTGAGAAAGATATTTCAAGTATCATTGAAAATGAAATGATTATGCAACGGTTCCAAAATATGAAAACTTGTCAAGAACAATTATAAGGATTTATTGGATGTTCGAGAGTTAGGAGCTTCTTTTGTACAGGATCTCGAACATTAAAAAATATTTTTGATGTGAAATTTTTTGTTGTCTTTTTTTGTACATCACTAATATACATGAGTTGCGCCTCTAAATGATATTCTTTTGAAGTAACTATGCTTATAAACAATTTATCAATAATACATATTTTGATGAAAACAATGTTACAATTATATTTCAAAATTTAAGAATTTGGATTGCCCCCACTAAGGCAAAATCCTGGCTCTGCCCCTGTTGAAAAATGTGTCAGATACAACAAGAAGGGATAGATTTTCCCTCAGGTGCAAGGCCTAGGTACTTGGTTCACACACTTAGCCAATGGTGAAATTCCAAAAGAGTATGTTGGTGTACTCAGAACCAGAATTGGGATGCCCTCGAATGTTGTGTCAAGTTGGTAGCCCATTGGTGTGATGTCCATAAATTACCTATCCAAGNGTTTTAAATTCATGTTGGGTGGCCAAATATTGCTTATAATGAGAATTGGAGAAAGTATCAAAATCTAGTGAATCAGAAGCAACATATTGAAGTTGCTTATTCTAAGCAATCAAATCAAGGTCGAANTCATTCTCCATAATTCCAAGAAAGTTGATTGGGAGCTATGGCTTGGGAAGATAGATTTTGGATTCTTGGAAGTTCTACTATGTGGGCTCACGCTACGGGAGATAGGGTTCCCTCCTATCTAGATTTATTTTCAACCTAGGGCTGTGATATGAACTGGGTAGGGCTATTTAGATGAAATCTCATATTTTAGCGCACACCTAGTGTATCTAGGGTATGGAGAATGAGTATGAGAACAATATGGTAAAAGCCAATTCCTGCTTGATTTNATGTTTGATTCCTTTTACGTCAAGGTTTGGAATTTCGTGGTCATGATGAGTTTGAGGATTCAAAAAATTAAGGCAATTTTCTTGAACTTCTACGATTTCTTGCTGAGCACAATGAAACCATCAACANTCACGTGCCCGTCTAGCGGAGCTTCCCAATGTGTCTGCTCATCGATTTCGAGCTCCTCATCTAACATTTAATCTAAAAAATATATTGTTTGTAGGGGGTGAGCACTAAGCTCTGTAGCAAAATTCCTCTCAAACTCACACAAGGTTTAGAAAACATGTAAAACAAGTCAGTCTTATTTTGCAAATATCATATATTAATTTTTGAAAGAAAACAGGAACATTTCAATAAATCTCAAGTTTACACAATTGCAATAATTTAAATGAACAGTAAAAATGAATTTCCAAATAATAAACCATTTCCAGCCATAAATCATTTCCCACAAGTTCTTGTAGAGTCTCATACCTCCACAAGCTCTTNGTGGACAAAATTCTGATGGAGTCAGTAATATGAGGAGAGAATTCAATGGTCTCAAAAGTCTCATCATAAAAGAGTATTAATTTGCTTTTTATGTTCATTATTTTGCTCATCAACTTCAACTAACACTTGTGTCTATTGAAAAAAAAAAACAATCAAATTGCATTGTTTTTCAATATTGTTGCTAATTTATTGAATGTTGTCGGAGCTTCATGCAAACGAAGAGATATTTTCAGAGAGAAGCAAGCTAGTAAGATTATTCAAGCATTAAACAATTGAGAGTTATCAAGTGAGAGTGGTTTGCATCAAGAAAGTAGTCTTCAAAGGGCCGGTGATACACGTTGGAGTTCACATTATGACACTCTTATAAATGTGATTGTTTTGTTCTCCTCTGTTATTGATGTGCTTGAGATATTATAGAGGATGGTACAACTTCTGAGGAAAGAGGTGAAACATGTGCTTTATTGGATTCAATTCAATCTTTCGATTTCGTATTTAATTTACATTTGATGAAAGGTGTATTGGGAATTACAAATGAACTATCACAAGCATTACAAATGAAAGATCAAGATATTATAAATGCTATGAGTTTAGTTAAAGTATCCAAACAACGTCTACAAATGATGAGGGATGATGATTGGGATGCTTTAGTCACCAAGGTCTCTTCTTTTTGTAAAAAATATAATATTATTATTCCGAATATGGATAAGATATACATAGCTCAAGGAAGGTCACGACATAGTGAAAAAGTCACTAATCTACACCGTTATCGTGTTGAATTATTTTGTACGGTGTTAGATATGCAACTTCAAGAATTTAGTGGTCGTTTTATTGAGGTGAACACCAAACTACTTCTTTGTGTGGCATGCCTAAATTCAATGGATTCATTTTTTGCATTCAATAAGGAGAAGTTACTTCGTCTGGCTCAATTTTATCCTTCAGAATTTTCCCCAATAGAGCTCTTGATACTTGATAATCAACTTGAGACTTATATACTTGATATGCACTCTAATGAATTTTCAGAAGTTAAAAGAATTGGTGGGCTTGCAGAGAAGTTAGTTGAAACCAAAAAGAATATAGTATATTCGTTGGTATATTTGCTCATCAAACTAGCACTTATCTTACCAGTTGCAACTGCAACCATCGAAAGAATATTTTCAGCAATGAACATAGTAAAGAGTCAATTGCACAATCGAATGAGAGATCAATAGATGAATGATTGCTTGGTTGTATATATTGAGAAAGATATTTCAAGTATCATTGAAAATGAAATGATTATGCAACGGTTCCAAAATATGAAAACTTGTCAAGAACAATTATAAGGATTTATTGGATGTTCGAGAGTTAGGAGCTTCTTTTGTACAGGATCTCGAACATTAAAAAATATTTTTGATGTGAAATTTTTTGTTGTCTTTTTTTGTACATCACTAATATACATGAGTTGCGCCTCTAAATGATATTCTTTTGAAGTAACTATGCTTATAAACAATTTATCAATAATACATATTTTGATGAAAACAATGTTACAATTATATTTCAAAATTTAAGAATTTGGATTGCCCCCACTAAGGCAAAATCCTGGCTCTGCCCCTGTTGAAAAATGTGTCAGATACAACAAGAAGGGATAGATTTTCCCTCAGGTGCAAGGCCTAGGTACTTGGTTCACACACTTAGCCAATGGTGAAATTCCAAAAGAGTATGTTGGTGTACTTAGAACCAGAATTGGGATGCCCTCAAATGTTGTGTCAAGTTGGTAGCCCATTGGTGTGATGTCCATAAATTACCTATCCAAGAACGACACAGATTTTTATAAAATAGTTGTAACACCCCAAAAACCACCTTGGACGACATTACAATTTAAAATCATTCACATCATGAGAGCAACTAATATAATCCATCAATAAATAACAATCCATTCATCATATCTAATATTTACAACATCTTCCCAAAAGAATGTGCCCAACCATGACAATTACATCCAAAAGAATCAAATTTAACTTGCAGCGGAATAACAAAATATTAGACTCCACCGAGTCTCAAAAGGAATTTCCTAGTCTAGCACCTAGGAGAGTATAGTCCTAAGCATCCACCTCGGGAT
>CAUOFW020009835.1:699906-793193 GCA_963454935.2 Ilex paraguariensis
ACATTTAAACAGATCTCAAGTTTAAGCAATAGTAATAATTTAATGCATAAGTGAAACCAATATACAACTAATAATCCATTCCACCGTAAACCGTTTCTCCCAAGTTCTTGCGGAATCTCATACTTCCCAAAATTCTTGTAGAAACTATTTCTGGTACAATGCACAATAACCATAATCGTTCAATAGTGTCATCACATATTCTCAAGTATGTCGGTTGCTTCCCATGAATCTACACAACGACTCTACCTCGTTCACCCAATAATAACCATACAAACCACTTTAGGAAGGGTGTATACCGTATCCCATGGTATTGACGAATCCTTCCCAGGAAAGGTATATCATCCCTAAGTTCGAACCTACGTGAACAATAGTGGTTGCTCTCACAAACAACAAACNTCAGAGAGAAGCAAGCTAGTAAGATTATTCAAGCATTAAACAATTGAGAGTTATCAAGTGAGAGTGGTTTGCATCAAGAAAGTAGTCTTCAAAGGGCCGGTGATACACGTTGGAGTTCACATTATGACACTCTTATAAATGTGATTGTTTTGTTCTCCTCTGTTATTGATGTGCTTGAGATATTATAGAGGATGGTACAACTTCTGAGGAAAGAGGTGAAACATGTGCTTTATTGGATTCAATTCAATCTTTCGATTTCGTATTTAATTTACATTTGATGAAAGGNCCATTACAAGTGTTAGGCAATCATCTCACCCTCACTGGGATAAACTAACCTTTAACACTCTACTGCAGTGCTCGAATGCAATTTAAGTCCCTCACAACAACCATACCAGAGATGCAATTCCAACCAAATTCTCAAATCATAAGTAAATCATAAATTCCCAATTTCATCGGTATTTTTTTCCAATAAAGTAATTTAAGAAATTAAGCAAGAGATCATCATAAATACCATTTTATTTCTCAACACAAAGTATTAGGATTTCGAAATCAGGAATAAAGGAAGAATCANTAGTTAAAGTATCCAAACAACGTCTACAAATGATGAGGGATGATGATTGGGATGCTTTAGTCACCAAGGTCTCTTCTTTTTGTAAAAAATATAATATTATTATTCCGAATATGGATAAGATATACATAGCTCAAGGAAGGTCACGACATAGTGAAAAAGTCACTAATCTACACCGTTATCGTGTTGAATTATTTTGTACGGTGTTAGNTATTAGGATTTCGAAATCAGGAATAAAGGAAGAATCAAAAGGAAAATCTATCTCTTTTGAAAACTAGAGTTTTATGACAAGAAAATAAATCTCATGGTAATATAACCATAGCTTTGTTTAAAGCATGGTAATGATTGCAAAAATCTCAAGGAATCATGATTTCATAGCATATACATATGATTAAGAGTGGAAACATACACATACATACATACCCTAGCCTCAATGAACAAGAATGGAAAGAAACTCTTACCTTTCTCCTTGGCTTTGGTGTGAAGGACAAGAAGATTTGATCTTAAATCACCCTTAAAACTCTTGTTTTTCCTTTCTCTCTTCCTCTCTAAGTCTTTCTATTAGGGTTCTAAGAGATTTGAGGTGAGAGTGGGGTGAAAGAATGTGAGAAAATGGAGTGAAAATGGGGTTTTAAAACATAAAAATTCTGATTTTTTAACGATCTACCGGTAGTTCGTATCGAGCTACCGGTAGTTCGGATCCACTGGACAACGTACTACCGGTAGGTCCTATCTAGATTTGCCTATTTCCTCTATTTTTCATTTCAAACCCTTCCAAAACCAACCCAAACTTATAAACACATACATTTGTACATCAAACATAGTTGGTATAAGTTCTATTGCAAACAGTTTCATATATTTACAAGTCAAAACTAAGTTTAAACTAAATATTTACCCAATTCTACACTATTACATTTTTATCTCTACTCTTACAATCTACTTAATTCATGCATACTCCATTACGTATATTAGCCTTTCAAAAACATTATTACATTGCTATGTTTGATAATACAAATGTGGGAGTTTACAATAGTCATTAGATGTTTAACATCAATGACAGGGGCTTGAAATATCTGGATACATATGTATGGCATAACATGTGTCATAGGAGCCGGTGGGGGCTCGATGGTGCCTTATATGCATGAGTTCTCATCTCATAGCGTGACATATAATGGTAGCATTCGTTTATGAATTATATATGTGTTTGAATGGATGCTTGACATGGTGTTTGCACGTGTCATTTTATATACACTTGGGTTGGGAGGTGATCTCCATAAGGGATGCTCTGTTGAGCGTGTCTCACCTTTTATAAGAACTAGTTGGTGTATACGTGCTTTGCACGTTGACAATCTCATTAGGAATATTTTATTTAGCACCAAAATTAGAAAAAGTGATCTGGACATTACAAATAGCTGAATTAAACTTAATAAAATTGTAATTTTAATTTCTTTTTTTGGAGAGTGGGGGATCAAAGGCTAAAAAAATTTCAATCTCTATTTGCTTGGCCCAAAATAAATAATATTTTTCAAAGGTACGTAAACCAATGCCTTTTCAAATTTTTCACTGTTTAATATAAGCTCAAGATGTAAACCTCTGATACAAAAATTAATCAAAGTATCAGACAAATTATTGTGATTCCAAAACCTTAATTACTACATTAAGCAAAAATAGTAGGATTAAACACAATAAAATAGTGTCTATTTATTGATCATTATTTTGTAAAATTTAATTCTAGAGAACAAAATCTTTCTTCTTTAATTACTTGTTGTTCAATACTTTTGTAGATTTCTTGAAATATTTGTTCCAAGATAGAATGAAAAAAAAAATTGAAAAGTAGAAGTTAAAAGTAATTATCCAACCATCAACATACAAGGACAAGCCAAAAGCTCTTTTTAGTTTTGGGAAAATTGTACGCCCTCAGAAGTATAATATAAATAAGGACAAATGTGATTGTTTAAAAATCTATTTTTACGATATACAGAGGATATTTTCACATCAAGCAAGAACATTTTTATAGCAATTCTTCAAATCCAGTAGGAAAGACAAAAAAAGTTTTAAAATTTTTTTGTAGTTACCATAAACTCTTGATTTTTTCATGTCCATAAAACCCAAATATCAAATTAGGAGAAAATTTCCAAGCTTTCTTGTAGCCACAAAAAACTATTGGCCTAAAAACATTAAAACTTTAAATAAATTCTTATGTTTAGAATTAGAAGACAAAAAATTACTGAGTCCATTATGTGGGAAAACAAAAAGGTGGTAGTGTACTTAGAGCTAAAATCAATAATTAAAGTTGAAATGAATACATGAAATATTAAGTATATGTACATAACTAATTTAAGAAGATGAAAGGATATATGTACATAACTAATTTAAGAAGATGAAAGGATAGAAGAAGAGTATTGGAGAAGATAAAAGAAAATTGTTTAAGGGAATTATATGTTTAATGAAGGATATTATAGTCAATCAAAAGTTTTTCACTTAGCTTCCTTTTATTAGTAGTATAAATATATTTTAGGTATTGAACAGGCTTTCGCTGACGGCCCTTACTTGGGCCCACTTTGACGATAGAGCCAAATTGTGTTTCTTATTTTTGATGTTGTAGTTTTTGTTTCCATTTACATTGGCCATGTATAAATTTTTTAAACAAAACATGTATTTGAATTAAGGCATATATATGAGACTTTTTTGGGACATTTTTCCTTTTATGAATGAATGTATGCGTGGATGATAGTTATGAGTTAATATTGAATGATACATGATTAAATATTGATGGTTGGGACCCGGTATGATCAATAGATAGGAATTGCACATGTTGTGTGTGTTGGGTAGAGCTCCTTATACAAAGGAGACTCTGCCCAAATTTTGTTAAAGTTATGGACCTTAGTGAATGGGATGTCACTACGTGTTATCGGGTTAAGCTGTATCACGGGCTATACTATGAGTTGATGGGTGATCAATGGGTTATCAAGACCCCCAAAAATTAGGGCATCACACTTAACACTCTTCACCTCCACTAAATGAAAATTTGTGTTGAAATTTTCATTAAAAGTGATTACTATATCAACTATTTATCACAATGACCATTGATGGATATGAATCTGGCTTTAAAGAAAAAACACATGCACGCCTAAAGCATGTGAGGAAGCACAAGAGCCATGGGGTGTGCGATCTGGTGAGATATATCCTACTTGATAAATTCTAACTACATCACCAATCCGCTTACTCAATCCCAGGATAATAGCTCAAACCAACTCTAGCTGTTGAAGGGGAGTTCCACTTTCTGGGATGCCTCATTTGAAAGTAGCTAAGGGAGCTCCAATGGTAAAGGAGACTGAAAGCCTATAAAGGAAAGGGGAAAGTTAAGAACCATGTAAGAAATTTCTCCCAGCTCAATTCTAGTCAATTTCTTTCGCCTTTACTAATTTATTTATCAAATGGTCGACCCTTGGAGCCCTTTCGGTCTTCGAATTGCGTGCAAGAGCTCACTGGAAAATCGCCAAGTCATAAAACAATCTATTGATGCTGCTTTTGGGATCAAAAACCATATACAAATTTTCTTAATCACTGGGATATAATTGTAGACATTAAAAAATTAAAAAAACAATGTCTATAATAGGGCTCAAACTAATTAGATAAATTAAATTAGGTTTGACCTAAATTTCATAAGCCGAAATAATACAAGTTAAAAGTTAATTAAATAGGCTTGAGTTGAACCTAAATTACACATCCCAAAAATACAAGCTCAAATTTAATTAATTAGGCTTGTCAAATTAAATTGTGTTGAACCTAAAGCCCAAATAACATAAATCAACCAAAGCCCATAAATTTAAATAAATATAGGCGACCCACTATTCAGGTAAAATATCTTATACGTATAACTACTCCCAATACTATAAATAGGGGTCTAGGAGAGGCCAATGGGAGCGCCAAGAAGAAGAAGCTAGGGAGGTGGAAGCCTTGCAAGTCCATCTCCGAGGAGAAGAGCATACTACCAAGGTCCTTCTTCGAGATATCCCAATCATCTTCAAGCCATTCAAAATGAAAAAAGATGAGAAAATTCATCAAAGCCATCGCCAAATTAAAGAACAAGAAACACACTGATTTAACTCTCGTATTCACTCAATCTACCAAAACAACCAATAAATTGAAGGGTGAAAAACATGTCAAACCGACACTCATCTTCACCAAATCTACCGAGAATCGGAGGATGGTACATATGAGAAGCACGCCGAAGAGAGTCAACATCACTTTTCTATTCACATCAACAATTATAATTTGACATTACATTGGTGTAATTTTATTAACAAAATTTGTCGTTACAACTATATCACAATGACCATATATGAATTTTCATTTAATGGGTGAACTTTAATTGTATGCTCACTTCTAACATATACGGGGTACTGCTAATGCTAATGCCAATTTTCGTTAAAGTTGGACAGATAACATTTTCTAACTCAAGCTTGGCTAGCACAATCGAAGCTCACACACAAGATCCTGGATCGTTAAATTGGAAGATGAGCTTTAGTCCAACTTTAAATGTTACAATNTATTTTCGTTAAAGTTGGACAGATAACATTTTCTAACTCAAGCTTGGCTAGCACAATCGAAGCTCACACACTAGATCCTGGATCGTTAAATTGGAAGATGAGCTTTAGTCCAACTTTAAATGTTACAATGCTAGGGTCTGGGTTTATATCACACAAGAAATAGTATTTTGTGATTTCTGAACCTTTTTTTTTTTTTTTAAGGTTTGATTTCTGAACATTTACTAAAACATTATTTCAGACGATCTAACTTCAAACAACATAGTTATTATCGTTTAAATGGAAGACATCCTCCAAGTAGTGAAGAATTGGGTAGAAAGGGAAGAAAAAGAGAAGCCAGAATAGCAATGACAAGGAATGTTTATTTCCCTTGAAATTGACAATAGTGATTTGCTTTCATGTGATTATGCCGAAAAGCAGTCCAGTTAATTTAATTTCTTACTAAATATATATAGTTACTTTAAAATTAATGGTTTGTTGATCCTTCATTTTCTATTCTCCAAGTAGTGAAAATTCCCCTGCTATCCCATTATGTCTCACATAGTGTACATTCAACAAATGTCGAGACTTGATATATTTTTGTAAATGTTGATTCAGGACTGTAGTGTGATTTTCTTTAAATAAAGTTGATTATTCTCTGTATACAAATTGATATTGTTCAAGTGTCATATTTTTAGAATATATTTTTTCAAAAATTTTTAAAAATATTAGTGGGCTCATATATATTGTTTTTTTTTTAGAACAAGGTTCATATATATTGCTGCTTGCTGAAAATTTGTGTTATACATTGCCTTTGTGTATAGACAAATGTTTACAATTTTTTTATAATTTACATAGTATATTCAAGCACGGATAATTGATAGTAATACAATAAGAGGCAACATGCATGAATGGTACGATTTTCCAGTATAATGTTAGAAATGTATTTTCTATTTGAGGGTGAATTATGTAATCTGAAAAAATATCAAGCACTCAAAATAATCCCCCCACACAAAATCTATCAAAGCTCAACAGAAAACAAGAAAAAAATTCAAGAAATGGCGAATTCAAGAAAACAAAAGAAGAAGTCATTGCAAGAAAAAAAAAGAAAGGAAACAAAACTATTAGTTCGAATGTATATATATACATATATGAAGCAAGACTACTACAAAAAAAAAATGAAACGAGAAACAAACAAAACAATAATAAAAAAAAAAAAGATACAAGCAAAAACTAAAGAAGAAAAAAGCAAAACAAGAAACACACGAAACAAGAAACAACCAAGGCAAGAAAAACAATAACAAGCAAAACCAAAAAAAGAAAAAAACAAGAACAAGAACAAATGAACCAACCTAGTAGCTACTGCAAAAAACAAAACAACAAAAAAAAAAAAAAATGAAAGAAGACAATTAGTGAATAAAAATCCACGTAGCGCACATGCAATAAAACATAGAATTAAATCAAGTACTAATACTAACAAGTATCTCACTAGAAAAATCTATATTGAAATTTTTTTTTGTGGGTGTATGAGATGAGAATCATGATATAGTAAATAAAATCCTAATTGTGATAAAATACAAAGTGAACTTACTTATTAAAAGGGTGTGGATAAAATAGAGCGGGCTTAATTACTAAAGTGATGGGTATAGAATGAGTGAAATCAATAGTTTGATAATAAAAAATTAAATGGGATTAGAATGAATATTTGTGGGTGTGGAAATAGCCCCACCCAAAACTAAATTCAACAAATTTTCTTACTTTTGCCCAAACTATGCTGGATAACTAATGTTTTTTCATACAAGATTTGTTTTGAAAAATACTAATAAAAATATTTTAAAATCTTGGTGCAATCCTAAATTGTTTACCCGTGTTTTTTTGAAGACAATCTCTATATCATTAAAGACAAAGACCAATTTTTGGGATGTGTCAGTTTTTCTTTGGAGTTGATTCCTTCTAGTGTGTTTAGTTTGATGAAAAGTTGGGGTGGATGGAAAATGGGGGAAGAAAAATAAGATGGAAAAAAAGACTTTTCATTGTTTAATTTCGAGGACAAATAGGAAGGAAAGAAAACGTGGAGGGAAAGTGTTTTCCTCTAGCCCACCATTTTTTTCTCTCTCAACAGTGATTGAAAAATTAAAGACAAGCTAATTTTTTGAATAAATTGACTTTTTTTACCCTTAAATATATTTGTAATATTCTATTACAAATATTTTTTCTGCTATTATTTTTGGTATACATATCTATATTTATTTATTTTTATAACTAATTAAAATGACACTTAAGCTTTAAAATTCTATTTGTAATAAAAATATATTTTTATATGTAAGGGTACGATAATAAATTAAGTACATATATCTTTTATTTCCTTCCACTTTTCCTCTAGCACCAAATAAAAGAAAATTAATTCTTCAAACTTTCCATCTATCATATCAAATATATAAAAAAAGAAAGTGTATGTCTTTTTTTAAAAAATGAAAAGTCTATTCTTCAAAATTTACCATCCATCTAATTTTTCATTCTTCGGAACAAGGAAGAATTACATTCAGACCTTTAATGTTTAAAATATTACATATAGACCCCTTAAAATTTATACATGCGTAACACTTAGATCCTTGTTTTCAATGTCCGTTAGTAAATTATATTCAGACCAGCTGAAGTTTGTAGATGTGTAATTCTTAGATTATTCAAGTTTAAACTGTTATATTTAGACAAAAAATATTCTAATAAAAAATAAAATATCAAATATTTTAAACTTTATAACCAAAATTCATGTTGAATTATGACATTTATTGAAATAAAATTAAAATAAAAAATTTAATTTTTTCTTAAAAAATTATAATTAATATACAATTGTACTATCTCTTGTAATTTAATTTGGTCGCTTAAACGACAAAATTAAACTACTAAATTATCCAAATTAAAGCTAGAATATATTGTGTGAATTACAATTTGATTTCTTGTTTGATTTTTTAGTTTTATTGTAACAGATAATATAATTATATACTAATTATGATTTTTTAAGAAAAATTAAATTTTTATTTTTAATTTTATTGCAATAAATGACATTGAACATGAATTTTTAACCAAAATTCATATTATATCTTAGACCTCTTATTTAATTTTTTTAATTTTATTCTAATAGATAGTATAATTTTATACTAATTAAGATTTTTTTAAAAAAAAATTAGTTTTTTTATTTTTAATTTTATTTTAATAAATGATACAATAGAATATAAATTAAAATTTAAAATATTTAATATTTTATCTTTTGATTGAAATATTTTTTATCTATATATAATATTTTAAACTTAAGGTGTTTAAACAGTCTAAATATAATTTATTAAATATGCTAACCTAGGGTTTGGGTGTAATTCAGTATTCAAAATAAAAGCCTAAAAATCCTCCAAAACAGCCAGCAAAAACAGGGTCCATTGATATTAAGATTTTTTTTTCAAAAAATTGCTTCGAAAATGGGAAGGTGTCTGGTCTCAACCACTGGCGATTCCGCCAGATTTTGTCAAATACCCAGATTAATGCAATCATTACACCACCCAAAGCAATCAATTCCAAAGGGATTCAGTTCAAATTCTCAACCTCTGAGAGGTTTCCAAAATGGGTTTTGTAGGACTCTCTCCTTCAGCATTAAACCCACAAGAACATTGTGCACAAAGGCTGTGTTATCAGAAAGACAGTTCTCCAGAGTTGGTGCTGAATCTACTGGGCCTATTCCATCCAGTCAACTCCTCGAAGTAGTTGAAACTGCGGCTAAAACTGGTGCTAAGGTGTTGCCAATCTCTGTGTGTGTGTGTGTATATTTGTATGGAATATTTGCATGAATGTACTCTCCATTGTACAATGTTACTCTTTTTTTCTTTTTCAAATTTTCATTGGCTATAATTTGGTGGATAATTTTCTATTTGTCATTTTTTTGTACATGATTGAATAATCTTTCTGAATTTATTTTTGTAATTTTCAAGAAAGGATATAAAAGACATTTGACTTTTCCCTCTCTGCTTGGATGCCCAGGAGTGGAAAGAGAAGAGACTGAATGTTTAAGGCTTAATAAGACCTATATATGTAGGTATACTTGTATCAAATTTTTACATGAATGTGTTCATTCTTCGTTTGGAAGAAGAGCCCATTTATTGTTTATGGTTGTATTTTTATCTCTAACGTGCATTGGTGCCCTTTTTGTCTTTTTTGAATTTTCATTGGCTACAAGTTGTTGTAGAATTTTCTGTACATCATCCTTTTTTACGCCAACCTAACCTTTTTGAGATTATTATATATTTTTTAGGATAGAATAGGCATGGTGTTTTCCTTCTCTTCTTGGATGTCCAGGAGTGGAAAGAGAAGAGATTAAATAACCATATAACACGATACGCAGCCTCAGCACTAGAACGAGCAATAACTGATTATTGCTTATTTTTATAAGAAATAAGTGAATCACCTCGAAAAATACAAAAACCAGCGGTAGACTTGCAATCTGTACTATCCCCAACCCAATCAGTATCAACATAGGCATATAAAGTCAGAGAGGAGGTTGACGAAAATAATAAGCTCTAAAATATAGTGCCGCTTGCATACAACAAAATACGAAGTAACTAGTAAGGCAGCCCAATGAGTAGTACGAGGAGCAAAGACAAATTGACTAACAATATGAACTGCATATGTAATATCTAGGTGAGTAACAGTAAGATAAATCAAATAACCAACCAGTTCACGGTACAATATAGGATTATCAAGAAGAACACCATTAGAACTTGAGAATTTAACATTTAACTTGAGAGGAGTAGAAACGACCTTATCATCGGTTAAGTTGATGAAGTGAATAAAATCATTGACATACTTAGACTGAGATAAAAAGTTGCCTTTAGGAGAAAAAGCAACCTCTGTACCCAAGAAATAACATAAAGCCCAAATCCTTCATCTCAAACTCAAGTAAAAGATGTCATTTCACTTTATCAATAGCAACAATATCGGGATTAGTGACAATCATATCGTCCACATATAATAAGAGAAGAACTAATTCATGGTTAGAACGACGAACAAATAAAGTAGGATCATGGGCACTAGAAACAAAACTAATCTGAGTAACAATAGATTGAAAACATTTATACCAGACTCTGGGGTTTGCTTTAGACCATAGAGAGGTTGATGCAACCGACAAGCATAACTAGTAGGATGAGAAAGACCGGGAGGTGGGCGCATATAAACCTCTTCATTGAGGTACCCATTCAAAAATGCATTTTTAACATCAAGTTGAAATAGAGGTCATCGATGAACTGCCGCAACAGAAATCATAGTACGAACAATAGTCATTTTGGCAACAGGAGCAAAAGTTTTCTCATAATCAACACCATATTCTTGAAAAAACTATTTAGCAACTAATTGAGCTTTATAACGCTCAAGGGAACCATCAAAATGAATCTTAACCTTGTAAACCCATTTGCAACCAACAACATTTTTACTTGTAGGTAAAGGAATTAAATCCCAAGTACCAGCCTTATCAAGAGCAGTTAATTTATGATGCATTGTATTAATTCAATTAGGATTAGTACAAGTCTCTTTATAAGCCTGAGGTTCAAAATAAGAATGAATAGAACTAAAAAAAGCATGATAAGAAAGAGAAGTATCAACAAAACTAAGTCTTGCAGTTGGATTGTGAGTGCGAATAGGATCCCGTTGTTCAGGTTAAGCAAAGTCCATAGGAAGTAAATGAAGTCTTTTAACCAATATTCTCTACACAAATCACAACGAAGAACTTTTCTATCAGTAGAAAACTAAATGTGAATCATCGAATGAAAATTACAGTAAATTTGAGAAAAATCAAATATATATGCCATCAAATATACCCAAAGTAACGACCTATGAAGCACTAACACTCTCAAGAAGGTGACATATCCGTGTTGGACACCACCATTCCTCGGACACGTGTCCGATACTTTTTTATTCGTGTCCATAATTAAATAATAAAATTTTAATTTTGGACACGTACCCGACACTTCTTTAAATCGTGTCTACTATTAAATAATAAATATATGTTTAAATGTGATTAACAAGCTTAAAAATTTGACTATTAAGTATCTTATTGGGTAAAAAATACTATTGCCCCTTAAACTATTACAAGGGTGTCAAATAAGGCCTTAAACAATTTTTTGTGTCAATTTACCCTTTCATTTTTCAAAATTTGTTCAATTAAGCCTTTTCGTTAAATTTCATCAATTCTTCGGGCTGCAAAGAGTCACGTGTGCATCACATGCCTTGGCAAAAGGGTATTTCAATGAATTCACCGAATTTGAAAGGAGCTAGATTTCAACTTGTTCGTATCATCAAAAACAATCCAATGATTCGGCGGGGTCGCCCAAGCCTCAGTCCGTTGCTTCTTGTGGGGTTCAACTACTCTTTCATCGATAATTGACGATGATGATGCCTCTTTATAGGCCACAGAGATGTTATTGTCATCATCTTTGATGAGCTTAAGTCCAATGGCATCAAAGTCGTGGTCCACATCACCAGCGTCGTTGTCGTAGGTGCGTAGAAGGCTGTCAAAGGTGAGACCCTTCTTACCGTCGATAAATTCGCCATAATTTCAGAAGACTTTGTCGATAATTGCATTGATTTGCTCGTCGCTGATCTTTACTCTAGGTGATGGGGATCCTGTAGGAGTTGGATAAATATTATAGATTAATTTTGAGAGTTATTTGGATACTTTAGTATTTATCTTTTAAGTAATTTTTTTTTAATTTTTGAGGGTTTATTTGTTATTATTTATTTATTTTAGTGTTTTAGTTTTCCTATATAAAGGGATGTATGTAAGGGTTTTATTTAGACTTGAATTATTGAATATTATTGAAGCCTGTTTGGCTTGATCTTCTTATTCCTGTTTGGCTAGATCTTATTCCGTTCTTATTCCCTTTCTTCTCATTCTTCTATTTCTCATCCCCTTAATTCTACTCTTCACTTCTTATCTCCTTTTATTCTTCTATTCTCATCCCTATTAACTTCTCCTTAATCTACAATAACTATTAGAGTTATTACGATCTACATCAATTGGTATCAGAGCTCATCTCCTTCATACCAACAAAAGTTAATACTTGAAGAAAGTGAATTTGAGCCTTTGCCGGAGTCAAATGTTGAGTCACCACTTGTAATGGAACTTGCTGAAAAGTTTGTTGAGTTCACACTTATGAAAGATGTCGAGTATATTGAGTTACCTATTTTAGAATCTTTTAATGATTGTTTTGTATCTCCTATTTTAAGTCAATCTAACTTTATTCCCAAGTCTTTCCCTATGAAATAGTTGACTTTATTCCTACTATTAAGATTTCACTTGAGTTGGTACTTAATTATTTTCACCACCAAGGCGTTATTATTACTCCTTTGTCATCGATGTCTTGTCCCATTGAATACTTTTTGTTAAAACTTAATGAGAATTGCTTTGCTATTCTTGAGTTTGGATCTAATGCTTATTTATTTAATTTTTCATTAAATATTAGTATTACTCCAGATTTTTATTTGAAGAACATGCTACTTAATCGAGATATTCCAGAGCCTCCTATTTTGTTAGCCGGTGTTTCTACAGGTGGAATTGCTTTTTTTTCAGCACTAGTTCTAGTTCTTATTTTTCTACTTCTATCGCGTATTTCGGGACAAATAAATGATGTCCTCTGTGACCAAATTTATATTGTTATAGATGAAGATTCTTGCGTTTATCCAGGCCGATGGAAAGATGTTGATGGTCCTTTCATTTTAGATAAGACGTTCTGTCATCTTTATGCTGCTCTTTTAGGGTACTTCTGCTTTGAAGACTTTCTGGGGAAGAGTTTTTCTCAATCGGGAAAAAATGATGGGGATCGTGTTGGAGTTAGATAAGATTATAGACTAATTTTGAGAGTTATTTGCATACTTTTAGTGTTTATCTTTTAAATAATTTCTTTTAACTTTTGAGGGTTTATTTGTTATTATTTATTTATTTTAGGGTTTTAGTTTCCCTATATAAAGCGATGCATGCAAGGGTTTTATTTAGACTTGAATTATTGAATATTATTGAAGCCTGTTTGACTAGATCTTCTTGTTCTCTTCTCATCCCCTTTCTTCTCATTTTTTTATTTCTCATCCCCTTAATTCTACTCTTCACTTCTCATCTCCTTTTATTCTTCTATTTTCATCCCTATTATCTTCTCCTTAATCTACATTAACTATTAGAGTTCTTACGATCTACATCACTAGGGTTTATGGCGACCACCAAAGCGACTATTTCTTCTCGGTTCAAACCACCGTCTTTGTTGGCGTCAAATTGTTGGAATATTCTCTTTACCTTGTGTAGGATATTAAGTTATTTCAATTAAGGGCATTATTATAATCTTTCCTTTATTATGAGTTAATATAAGTANGTTAAAACTTAATGAGAATTGCTTTGCTATTCTTGAGTTTGGATCTAATGCTTATTTATTTAATTTTTCATTAAATATTAGTATTACTCCAGATTTTTATTTGAAGAACATGCTACTTAATCGAGATATTCCAGAGCCTCCTATTTTGTTAGCCGGTGTTTCTACAGGTGGAATTGCTTTTTTTTCAGCACTAGTTCTAGTTCTTATTTTTCTACTTCTATCGCGTATTTCGGGACAAATAAATGATGTCCTCTGTGACCAAATTTATATTGTTATAGATGAAGATTCTTGCGTTTATCCAGGCCGATGGAAAGATGTTGATGGTCCTTTCATTTTAGATAAGACGTTCTGTCATCTTTATGCTGCTCTTTTAGGGTACTTCTGCTTTGAAGACTTTCTGGGGAAGAGTTTTTCTCAATCGGGAAAAAATGATGGGGATCGTGTTGGAGTTAGATAAGATTATAGACTAATTTTGAGAGTTATTTGCATACTTTTAGTGTTTATCTTTTAAATAATTTCTTTTAACTTTTGAGGGTTTATTTGTTATTATTTATTTATTTTAGGGTTTTAGTTTCCCTATATAAAGCGATGCATGCAAGGGTTTTATTTAGACTTGAATTATTGAATATTATTGAAGCCTGTTTGACTAGATCTTCTTGTTCTCTTCTCATCCCCTTTCTTCTCATTTTTTTATTTCTCATCCCCTTAATTCTACTCTTCACTTCTCATCTCCTTTTATTCTTCTATTTTCATCCCTATTATCTTCTCCTTAATCTACATTAACTATTAGAGTTCTTACGATCTACATCACTAGGGTTTATGGCGACCACCAAAGCGACTATTTCTTCTCGGTTCAAACCACCGTCTTTGTTGGCGTCAAATTGTTGGAATATTCTCTTTACCTTGTGTAGGATATTAAGTTATTTCAATTAAGGGCATTATTATAATCTTTCCTTTATTATGAGTTAATATAAGTATGGGAAATGAGAGGAGAGACTGCTTACTCTCTTATTCTCCTTCATCCTATTTGCTTAGTCATCGCTTTTCTCTTGACTTTTACTCTAAACCCTAAATCTTAATTTCAACTTGATATCAGAGCCAATTTATCTAAACTTTGGAAGCCACTAGAACACTCAGGAAGACTCGAAGGGCCGGATAGCTGACATCGTCGCCAGAGTGATGACATCATCGCCGGAGTTGATCGAAATCGGTATGGTATGACTCGGTTTTTTCTCCCTGAGTACGATTATGATTTTTTCATATTTTTTTGAAGCCATCTGGGTATGTTTCTTATTTTTGAATGTTTTTTGGGATTTTTTGGGTTCAATTTTCTGATTTGCAATTTGGATGAGTTTGGGACTGCAATATCTACTCTAAGTTGATCTGTGGGTGCCGACATGGACTCCTGGGAACTCAGGGGGAGTTTGTGTGAAGCCAGTTGTTTTTTGGGCAATTTCTGGTGGTTTCTTGGCTTTGGCAATCACCGACTGTGATTGGGAGCTCTAGTAGCCTTTTCTCTGTGTTTTGAGGTTGTGACTGTGTTTTTTTTCTTGTGTGTAGCACCTGTTTGTGAACTCTGTTGGCCAGAGATGATTTCGTTGGCAAGGTGGGACTCCAGCAGGTTCATTCGGCACTCCGGTGACCCATCAGTAGCTCCCTTTGGTGCTGGGCAGTCCTCTAATGTCTACTATGTGCTTGATATTCCTCAGGAGATCATTTTTGGGTGCTGAGCAGAAGCAGGTTTGTTCCCGTTGGGCAGTAGTTGCAACTGAGTTGTTTCTCCTATTTATTTGCTACTTGTGGCCTATGTGAAGACTTTTTTGAAGTGTAGATTGCTATTTTTTTTTGTGTTGAGTTGATCTTATATTGCTAAGAAGCTATGTTAGCCGTTAGTGAAGGAACAACCAATAGTGAGAAGGGTGTAGTGAGTCTTATGGGTACACTTAGATGAAACCCATCTCTCCAGTTCAGTCCGTGAAGTTGGATGGAGGGAATTACTTAGCGTGGTCTCAATCATGCCTACTATTAGTGCGAGCAAGTGGGTTAAATTGCTACTTGACTGGAGCAAGTAAGAAACTCAAATTTGAAACTGATCTTAACCGGTGGATCTTTGAGAATTTGTTAGTGATGACATGGTTACTCAACTCAAATACAACTTAATATTAGCTATGGTTTTTTGTTTCTTGAGATAGCTTGTGAAATTTGGTTAGCAGTAGCTCAGATATATTCACAGGTTGGGAATAATTCTCAAATTTATGAGCTTGGACAGAAAATTCATGAAACGAAGCAGAAGGATATGACTCTCGAGAGTATTATGCATGATTGAATGGTTTGTGGCAGGATTTGGATTATTATTAGGATTTTCAGGTATACTGTGTTGAAGATACTGCTAAATTTCAGAAGCTGATAGAAAAAGGAGTGTATGACTTTCTTGCTGGTCTCAATATGGAAGTTGATTAGATTTGTATACAGGTTTTTGGTAAAGATCCTTTTCCCTCCTCGAGGTAAACTTATTCTTATATGCAATAGGATGAGAGTAGGAGGAATGCCATGCTTCATACCTATGCTTATGATAGGTCTACTCTAGTAGCTATACCATAGAGAGAGAAGAAATTCTTTCAGCCTCGTGGTGATGGTAAGAATGGAGGATTGGAGAAGGATCTGTTTAAAGTGTGACTATTGTAGAAAGATAAGGCACACTAAGGAGTATTGTTGGAAGCTACACGACCGTCCATCACAGAGGAGTGGTGGTAATAGGGCTCTTCCAGTACGCGCACTTGCTTAGAGTGCTGATCTTATATTCTCCACCAGTGGTCCATCTTCATTTATTAGTCTTGATAGTGCGAGTTTTACTACAGAAGAGATGCAAGTTCTCAAGCGTCAGATGGCCCGTCTTAATGTTTCATCTACATCTGTTTCCACTTCTGTTGTTTCCAATTTTGCTCAACTGGTATACATGCCACTGCTTTTTTTGCCTCCTATTATTCTAATCCTTGGATCATCGATTTCGGAGCCACTGACCATATGACAGGTTCTTCGAGTATTTTTTCCTCTTATTCCACATGTGGCGGTAAAGACAAAGTTAGGGTAGCTTGTAAGCCATTGTCATCTGTATCACAGAAAGGTTCCATTTATTATTCTCCATATATGTCTCTACCTTCAGTCCTTCATGTTCCTAATTTTTCTACTTACTCTTAGTAAGTAGCATTGCACAATCTCTAGATTGCTTTGTAACATTCTTCCTTTTTCATTGTGCCTTTCAAGAACTAGGAACGGGGAGAATGATTGGCAATGGTAGTGCTCATGGTGGTTTATATTTGCAGGAGGATCAACCTTTTGAAGCACTTCAAGCTTCTAGTGCTATGGGCTTCTAACAGTTGCATCAATGACATCGAAGACTTGGTCATCCATCAATAGAAGTATAAGAGAAAGTTTTTCCAATTTTGATGAAACAATGTAATAAAGATTATTTTCTTTGTGATGCTTGTGAATTTGCCAAGCATATAAGAACTTATTCTCCTAGCAATAATAATAGAAACACTGCTCCGTTTATGATTGTTTATTCTGATGTTTGGGGACCATCCCGTGTTGTTTCTCTTGCTGAATATTGATGGTTTGTTACTTTTATTGATTGCTATACTTAGGTTACTTGGGTTTATTTGTTGCACAACAAGGATGAAGTATTTACTTGTTTCAAGAATTTTCATAAACTGGTTAATTCTCAGTTTGATGCCAAGATTAAGGTTCTTAGGACTGATAATGAGACCGAGTACTTTAAGGGTGAATGTGGGGCTTACCTTACAGAACATGAGATTCTTCATCAATCTAGTTGTGTTGATACACCTAAGCAAAATAGTGTAGCTGAGAGTAAGAATCGACATCTTCTTGAAGGGCTTGCTCTTTGATGTTCACTATGGGTGTCCCTTCATCTTTTTGAGGGAGATGTTGTCCTCACTACTGCATATCTCATCAATCGCATGCCTTCGAGGGTACTTGATTTTGCTATTCCTATAGGGTTGCTTTAAGGGTTAGTGTTACTGTGTGTGTTTTGTGCATGATTACCGAAAGTCTAGGAAAAATTGGATCCAAAGATGTTGCGTTGTGTTTTTATTGGCTACTCTGCTACCTAAAAAGGGTATAATTTTTATCATTCTTTGTCTAGGAAGGTGTATTTTAGTATGGATGTCACTTTCCATGAGATAGAGTCTTATTTCTCCTCTTTCTCAATCATCTCATCCGGGGAGCAGTGGATTGAAGATGAAGAGATGCGTGAGGATGTTTTCCAGCTCTTATCCCCTAATTAGGGCTTGAGATAGGGGGAGCCTCAGGGAGAAACAACTAATCAAGGCTCGAGTCAGGGGACCCTCGAGGAGAAACATCTATTCAAGGGGAACAAATTACGTGTGGAAGATAGGATAGGGAGGATTTGTGATGCTATACTCGATGACTAGCTAAGCAAACCACCACTCATAAGCCATTAAGTCAACCGTTGTCTCCAGATTCGGTCTCTGTGATCTCTCCCCTGGTATCAAGTAATGAGTCTCCTTGTAACAATCCAACTGATGATATCTCTTTACCTATTAAGATTTAAGATTTAGGGTTGAAATTAAGATTTATGATTTAGAGTAGAGAGGAGGCAAAAAAATAGAGAAAAGAAAAGACTAAGAAAATAGGGTTAAGGAGAATAAGAGATTAATCAGTCTCTCATCTCATTACCCATACTTTTATTAGCTCATAACAAAGGAAAGATTACAATAATGCCCTTAATTGAAATAACCTAATATTTTACACTCTCCCTCAAGTTAGATTATAGATATTTCTCATGCCCAATTTGCATACATCGAAACGGAAGATTCTAGTACTTAGTTCCTTGGTAAACACATCAGCAAGCAGTTCCTTAGACGTCACAAATGGCATACAAATCAACCCATCATTGAGGTTCTCCTTAATGAAGTGTCAATTAGCTCAATATGTTTTGTTTTGTCATGTAGAACCGAGTTGTGAGCAATATTAATGGCAGCCTTATTATCACAATACAGTGGTATAGGTTCACAATTAGAGACCCCCAAGTCTTCCGTTAGGTTTTCAACCACATAAGCTCGCAAATACCATGAGCCATGACCCTGTATTCGACCTCTGCACTAGATCTAGCCACCACCACTTGCTTTTTGCTCCGCCAAGTTACTAGATTTCTTCCTACAAAAGTACAATGACCTATAGTAGACCTCCTATCCTTACTACCTCCTATCCTCGATTGAGCCCGCCCAGTCTGCATTTGTGAAAGCCTTTATTCTCAAATGATCTTGTGTTGAGAATAATATTCTTTTATCCAGAGATGATTTGAGATACCTTAGTATATGATGAATTGCCTCTTGATGAGGAACTCAAGGAGCATGCATTAATTGGCTAATAACACCTATTGCATGTGCTATGTCTAGGCGAGTATGAGAGAGATATATAAGTCTCCCAACAAGCCTCTGCTATCTTCCTTTGTCAACTTGATCACCTTAATTACTTCTCAATTTGTGATTTGCCTCAATAGGAGTGTCAGCCAATCTATAACCTAACATGCCAATTTCTTTTAAGAGGTCAAGGATGTACTTTATTTGTGAGATGAAAATGCCTTTATTTGACTTGGCTACTTCAATCCCAACGAAATAGTGTAACCGTTCCAAATCCTTGATCTCAAATTCTTTAGCAAGACGAACTTTTAGCTTGGACACTTCCTCCACATCATCACCTATAAGTATTATGTCATCAACATATACTATAAGAATCGAGATTTTATTACTCCCTTGTTTGATGAATATTGTGTGATCTGTATGACTTTGTGTGTATTAAAACTTGACCATTGCCTTATGAAAAAATCATGCTCTTGGAGACTGCTTTAGTCTATAAAGAGACTTCTTTAGTTTACATACTTTTCCCTCTGTGGCTACCAAAGAAAAACTTGGAGGGATATCCATGTACACTTCCTCCTCTAAGTCTCCATGAAGAAATGTATTTTGAACGTCAAGTTGCTATAAATCCCATCCCAGATTGGCAACACAAGAAAGGATGACACGAATGGAATTCATCTTGGCTACAGGAGCACATGTCTCTTGATAGTCAATGCCATATGTCTGAGCGAACCCCATAGCTACTAGCCTTGTTTTGTATCTATCCACTGTACCATCTGCATTTTACTTGACAGTGAATACCCACCTACAGTTTATTGATTTTTTTTTCCAGCTCCACAAGATACAAGATCCCAGGCTTCATTTTTTTCCAAGGCTCTCATTTCTTCTACCATGGCTGTTTTCCACTTGGATTCTGCAAGGGTTTCTTGCTAACTCTAGGGAAGCGATATACAAGATAAAGATGAAATAAAAGCACGATAGGAGGAAGATAAAGAGTTATAAGAGACATTCAAAAATAGGATGTTGGATACAAGTTCGAACTCCTTTTCGAATAGCTATAGGTAAAGAGATATCATCAACAGGATTGTTACACGGAGACTTGTTACCTGATATGGGTGGAGAGATCTCAGAGACTAAGTCTGGAGACATTGGTTGACCTAGTGGCTCATGAGTGGTGGTTTGCTTAGCTTGTCGTCGAGTATAGCATCTCTGATCTCCTACCCCTCGTCGCCATTGATTAAATTGGGGATTTTCAAATTACTAGGGTTTCAAAACAACAACAGTTATATAATGATCTCTAGGTAAACGTTTGAATTTTGGGGGTAAACATTTCAATTTGAGAGAATTTTGGGTTGTGACCTGATGATCTCTAGGTTTTCATTGGATCTGGGAACAAAAGGAGTTATGGTTCTTTCCTCTTCATCATTAGATTAGGGGTTAGGGTTTTTGGTGCATGACTGACCGGTAAAGGCCATTTTTTTGTACCCAATTTGGTGAAATCACTGAAATACCCTTCTGTCAAGGCATGTGATGCTCACGTGATTTTTTGCGTCTGAAGAATTGATGAAATTTAATGAAAGGGCTTAATTGAACCAATTCTAAATGGGGAAGGGGTAAATTGACACAAAAAATTGTTTAAGGGCTTATTTAACACCCTTGTAATAGTTTAAGGGCCAACAATGTTTTTTACCGTATCTTATACTATGAGAAAATATATAATTATCAAGATTAGACATGTTAAAGTTGTACTCAAAATATAATAAAAAAAATAAAAGATACATAAAAGATTTAAAAAAGAGCAATTGAGATGAAAATAATCATTTAAATTATACATGTATAGTACATATCTATGACAAAATTGATAACTATTAATTATTATAATATTAGTTTAAATATTCACATTATATGACTAGAGATAACATTTACTTATCTTAAAATACTGAATTGTTTATGAATAATATATCATTATTACTATATTTGAAATAAATCATATAATTTTATATATAAAACACAATTATCTGTAACATGTTCCCAACATATTCGTGTCCTACTTTTTTGAGAAATATCGTGTTCGTATCGTATTGTATCCGTGTCCGTGTTTTTTAGGTAACAACTATAATCATCAATATAAGCAACATAATATGTAGAGCCACCTTTAGTGAAAACTTGGGAAGGTCCCAATACGTCAGTATGAACAAGAGAAAAAGGCAAAATATATAAAAAAGTACTTTTATTAAAAGGTAAAGCATACATTTTGACAAGTTTACATCCTCTACAAGCAGAGATACATTGACCAAAATATCAGAGGAAATTAAACTCTTTAGACGCTCACTAGACAAGTGACCTAACCTAAAATGCCACAAATAAAACTGGGACGAATTATTTTGTAGACAAAAGGAAGACAATTTAGGAGAACCAAACTCCAGAGGAGTATGTAAGTGTTTAGAATGTATAAGTTATCAACTCCAACTCGATTTCAATTTGCTTTTTGGACTTCCGATCTTGAACAACACAACCATAAGAAGAAAACACAATATCAAATCCTGAATCAATGAGTTGAGTAATTGACAATAGACTGACAGACAATTGTGGAACATAAAAAATATTTGGGATAGAAATAGAGGAGGATAAATAGGGAATAACAAATCCAACATAAGTAACTTGCATCGGAGAACTAGTAATTGTAACAATATTCATAGGAGAAGAGGGAGAGACACAGTTACTAAGAGAAGAAAGATTAGGAGTCATATGATGTGAGGAAGCTGAATCAAATATCCAAGTAGAAGGTGATATATCTGAGATATTTGAACCACTGAAACTCGAATGAATGGTAGACATAGGAGAGACATGTGACTGATCTATAGTGGAAGTAACAAGCATAGGCTGTAGTTGCTTTATCATCGACTGAACAATACTAGAAGAAACAATGGCGAGATCAGATGTAGAAGTCGCTAGTTCTGTAGGTGGGCAAACAGAAGCCTAAGAGAAGGACTGCTGGTTAAAAGCACGCCTTTTCTGAAGTTTGGGACAAGAAGCTTTTCAGTGCCCTTTCTAATGACAAAAGGTGCATACAACAATCCCAACACGTGATTTTGGTTTTCCAGTAACCAAGTGTGAGCTGTGCAGATAGAGTAGGCAACAATAGAGGCTGTGTAGCAGGGGTAGCAAACGCTGACCGAGAAGAAGTGACCACATGAACCACCTTAAATCTAGTTTCTTCAGCAATAAGTTCCCGAACAGCTCCATCAACTGCAGGGTAGTGGGGTGCGAGGAAGAATAGCACCACGAAGAGGCTCAAATTGGTCTCTAAGAGCCATAAGAAATTGGACCAGCCTTTGTTTCTCCCTATAGTGCACATAACTATCTATTGCCTGTAAGGCTGATGGTTCCATAAGTGTCAACTGATCCCAATAAGTAGTCATTTGATTGTAAAATTCTTGAATAGACTTATCTCCTTGTGTTGCACCTCTAATTTCCTTTTCTAATTGATATTGCTTTGTAAAATTAGATTTCAGATACATGCCTTCCAAATAATTCCATACTTTCTCTGTAGTGTCAAATTTCTAATAATTCATACCAATACTAGGTTTCGCAGAATTATGTAACTAAGTAAGAATCTGACTGTTCTCCATCTCCCATTTAGCAGCAGTTTTGTGATAATTTGTTGCTTTAGAATCAAAGGGTTTTATTTCAGAATCCGAAACATAATCCCATCTTCCTTGATCGAATAAATTTTTTTTCATCACATTAGACCAATATGAGTAGTTATATCCATTCAAACGAATACTAGTTGATTGAATCTTATCGTCTGAAATTGACATAATTTCAATTTGATTGCAAAATATCATCTATCAATAGATGAACAATACTGATGAACAGTGTTGTGATGGTGGATGCGACTTTAGGGATTGCGATTGGACCAGAGAGGAGGCTCTAATACCATGAAAGTTTATTGGGCGCAAATAATACTCTCTCAAGTCAATAAACTAGATTACAAGAATATATATAGTACAAGAAAATCAAAAAACCCCTAGACTACGCAAAAAACAAATATATCCCTATTATAAAGCCTTATGTACACCTTATAGTTTTGTCTTTACTTATCCTACTTAGTTATAATAACACCTCCCAAACTAGTATGTAAGCTTGTGAGTCTTCCGGGCAAGAGTTTAATTCATTTAATTAATTTGATAGTTGGTTCCCCTTTCGTTCATGTCATATTATATTGTTAAGTATGTGGTTTGACTCTTCTATATGGCAACATGTAAGTGAGGGTTGCATGTTTGGGGGAGTGTTAAAAGTTGTCTCAGATGACTATTTTTAACACTTCCTAAACTGAAATTTGAGTCTTGTGTGCTTTTTCACTTATTGCCAATTGGTTTTGATTTAAGATGCTTCATTAGTTGTGAGTTGTGACCATGGCTAGGTCCGAGCGGTCAAAAAGAACCTTCCCTTCCTTCTCCTTAACCTCCTACTCACTTAGAGTTGACAAAGGCCTAGAAATTGCAGAGGAACTTAAACCTCACCGTTGATGCTTCCACTGGTTGATGGCGAGTGGTATGGTATGATTGCCGCGTTCTCCCTTCCTTTGTAGTTTAGATGTAGGATCCCCCATTTTGGAAATGTTTCTTCTAGGTTGGACATGTCTTTCTGGGTTAGAAATCTGAGGGTGATGAGAAGCTGGAAACAATTTAGTATTTCTATGCTTGGCCTCTTGCTACATTTGTTGAGGCAAATCAACAACTTATTTATAAGAGCTTTGTGACTGCTGATAGAGACTTGGAGATTCTTTAAAGTTCAGATTAGTCATCAAAGTAGTTCATAAATGACCTCAGCTTAATGTTAAACATAGTAAAATGAAATGTTTTTTAATATCATTTGGAAATCCAAACACGCCTTGTGAAGCTTTCTAGGATATTTGTTTGTTATACTCCCATCTTATCACATGTCCAATATACTCATTTCCATGAAATCATTCACTTCCATGATTTATTCATGCAACTGTGCATTGAAGAGGTGAGTCAATTGGATCATGTTGTCATTTGCCTTTATCATGGAGGTTAATCAATTGGATTAACTACTTGAATTGTGAAAACATGTACTAATAATTGAACCACACACAACAAATTATCAAATAAATTTGCCTATATGCCCCAAGTACATGAGGATGTAGCCTTCCTGCCCTCACGAGTGCCTTTAACTTGCAATTCTGAGGGTGGCCTTTATGTGTGCTGGACCGCTTGTGGTTGTACTGGTGCATAGTATAGGAACTAAATGGATGAGTGGCCAGAAAAGCCCTCTATCGTTTCCTTGGCCTTTTTGGGCTCGCAGTCTCTTAATACTCCCCTTTAAGTTAGAGTATAGATATCTCTCATGCCCAACTTATAAACAATAGGATGAGAAACCTTACTATTAAGTCCTTTAGTAAAAACATTTGCCAATTGATTTCCTAAACTCACAAATGGCATCCAGATAACCCCCTCATTTAGTGTCTCTTTGATGAAATGTTTGTCAATCTCAATATGTGTGGTTCTGTCATGCAAAACTGGATTATGTGCAATATCAATAGCAGCTTTATTGTCACAATACAACTTCATAGACCCATTAACAGAAATTCCTAGATCTTGCATGATTGCATCAATCCTTGAAGCCATGTAAGCTCACAAATGCCATGAGTCATAGCTCTATATTCTGCTTTAGCATAGGATCTAGCCACCACATATTGTTTTTTAATACGCCATGTAACCAAATTTCCTCCATTAAAGGTACAGTGTCTAGAGGTAGTTATCCTATTATCAATTGAGCCTGCCCAATTAGCATTACTGAATGCCTCTAACTTCAAGTGACCATGGTTAGAGAACATCATGGAACGGATTTAAGATACCTCAAATTTCTGCAAGCAGCATCTAGATGCACTGTACGAGGGTCATGCATAAACTGTCTAATAACTTCCACTGCAGAAGCAATATCTGGTCTAGTATAAGCTAGGTATATCAATCTCCCTGCTAGTTGTGGTACCTTTCTTTATCCACATGATCACCCATGCTACTGCTCAGATTATGATTAGCCTCAATTGGTGTATCAGCAGGTCTACATTCCGACATGCCCGTCTCCTCAAGTACGTACTTCCTTTCAGATATATAGATGCTCTTATCAGATCTAGCAAACTCAATCTCAAAAAAGTACTTCAATAGACCTAAATCCTTGATCTCAAATTCCTTTACCAGACGTAATTTTAGGTAAGACATTTCCTTCACATCATTGCCGGTAACCACTATGTCATCCACATAAACAATAAGAATAGTAATCTTATCACTACTATGTTCGATAAACATAGTGTGATCTGCATTACTTTGTATCCAAACCCCAGCATTGCTTTGAGAAATCACCAAAACCAAGCACTAAGAGAATGTTTCAAGCCATAAAGTGCTTTCCTCAACCTACAAACTTTTCCAACATTAGAATGAGCAGAAAACCTTGGTGAAATGTCCATATACACCTTTTCCTCCAATTGCCCCTGAATGAAGGAATGCATTCTTCACATCTAGTTAGTGTAAAGGCCTACCTAGATTAGCAACAAAAAAAGAGTGAATAGAATTCATCTTTACAACGGGGGCAAAGGTCTCCTGATAATCAATGCCATAATTCTAAGTAAAATTTTTGGCATCCAACCTTACTTTATATATTTCAACTACTCTATCTGCTTTTTATTAATAGTAAAGACCCACTTACAGCCTATAGGTGTCTTCTTTGCTGGAAGTGAAGTTAGTTCCCAAGAGTTATTCTTACTTAGAGCTTTCATTTCCTCTACCGTAGCTTCTTTCCACTTTGGATCTTTAAGAGTTTTCTTCCATCCCTGTGGAACAGACACAAAAGACAAAGACGAAATAAAAGCAAGAGAAGAAGAAGAAAGAGTTATAAGAAACAAAGTTAGAAATGTGGTGTTGAGTGCAAGATCTTACTCCCATTCTAAGAGCAATAGAAAGAGAAGAATCATCAACCTTTATAACAACAATAGATGGAGACTTATCTTTTGAAGCTTCAACGGGAGAATCTAAAACTAGTGTTGGGGATGACAATGGGCTTGTTGGCATATGGGTGGTTTGCTTTGTCGGACACCGAGAATAGGTCTTAAGAACAGGTCTATCCAAATGTACTACAATATTATGTTCTTCTTTAATACACTTGTCTTTCTCCCCCCACCACAAACAATCTCAGTCAACGAAGGGAGAAAAAAGGAGAGCTCCTCCCTTGGATCATATAGTAATCTCTCTTCCTCATGCCCCCTGAAGAGAGGACTGAGATAAGCTAAAATAGGGTTCAATCTCACGAAATGTGACATTAATGCTAACATACTCCTTGTGAGACTGAGGATGATAATATCTATGACCCTTCTGAGTAGGAGAGTATCTAACAAAGACATCACACAGCTTTGGGGTCAAGTTTGCCTTGAGAATGAAGAGAGACCAGAACAAAACAAGCACACCCATATACATTGGGAGAAAGAAAGGAAAAAGAGAGAGACATTAGAAGAAGTTCAAGAAGAACCTTAAATTGAAGATCACTAGAGGGCATGAGATTAATAAGATATATAGTAGTAAGAACAGCATCCCTCCAAAAAGTTGTGGGAATATTCAGTGAATATAAGAGCACTGACAGTTTTAAGAAGATGACGATTTTTATGCTCAGCAACCCCATTATTTTCAGGAGTGTTTACATAACTCGTTTGATAAAGTATACCATGCTCTTCAAGGTATGCTTGGAATTCACTATCAATGTATTGAGTTCCATTATTACTCCTAAGGGTTTTAATGGTGGTATCAAATTGGTTAGTCACCATCTTATGAAAAGCTTTAAAGCAAAAAAAGATTTCACTCTAGGTTCGAAGCAAGGATCAAAATATTGTGTCTGTGTATTGTTTCGGTCACCTAGGAAATAAAAACGTTTCGACCCGTTTTGAAAACATAATGAAAAAAATAAAAAAATTAAGAATTATTTTTCTAAAACATTGATGGAAATATAGTGCAAATGTATTAAAATATTATAATACATTTAAATACATTATGGAATACCTCAAAATATTAAAATTTTGATTTAATCACTATTTCGTTTTTGTGTTTTTGAAAACGGAAACGTTTTGGCCATTTCGAAACGATATTTTGATCCTTGGTTCAAAATAAATACACTCGAGTGACACGAGAATAACAATCAATAAATGTAAGAAACCAACGATAGTAAGAACGAGAAACAACCCGAGAGGGAACCCACATATCAGAATAAATAAGTATAAAACGAAAATCACTTCTTTTATTAATTGAAGGATAACATGAACGTTTGTACTTTGCAAACTCGCAAGCATCACAAACAAAATTACTTCTAAGGCGTGATTTAGATAAAGTAGTAAAAAGTTTTTCCAGAACACTAAAAGAGGGATGCCTTAGACGGCGGTGCCAATGAAGCAAGAGAGGAATAGAAGATGCAATATTTATTTGTTGAGCCTGACCAAACGACAATGAAGATGAAGAGGCAACATCCAATAAATACAAGCCACCATGTGCTCTGCCACTAGTGATCGTTTTTTTCGTTGCTAGTTTCTGAAACACACAATGAGTCGGAAAAAATGTAATAGAGCAATTTAGGGAATTAGTAAGACTACTAACAGAAAATAAATTGGTAGAGAAATTTGAAAAATGAAGAACAGATGAAAGGGAAATACAGGGAGAGCACCGTATAAATTTTTTTCTAGAAATAGAGGAGGAAAAGCCATTAGCAATTCTTAATTTAACCTTATCAAACAAGGAAATTAAGAATAAAATAGATCAGAGGAGTCTGTCATATAGTCAATAACTCTAGAATCAATTTTCCAAGGAGATCAAGAAATATTGAGAGCCTATGTTGAACTACCTATGTGAGCAAAGTTGGAGGAAGCCGGTGTAGAGGGAGAAGCTAGGATGAAGTATCAAGTGTAGCCATTTGATGCCTGAAAGTGTGCATTTCATTATGGAAGAGAGCAATAGTACAAACAAAAGTGCTCAAGGAAATTTCAGAAATATGAGCTTAAGATTGCACAATACCATAACAGCCAGCTACGGCCTCAGGAAGGACGACCATGCAACTTTCAGTAGTGCTCTCTAGTGTGACGTTCTCTCTCACAGGAATCACATTTTAATAGGTCATGATCATCGATGCTACTCTTCCCATTAGTCTTGGGTGACTGGCCTTACCATCTCATGGAGTAGGAGTAGCAAGTAAAGTAGAACGATCTTGACTGGAAGTGTATATCATAGCACCATGTGGACTTTCTTCTGGCTGAACATAGGCATAGACCTCTCTCAAAGTGGATAAAGGAGATCGACCTAAACTCGAATCTAATTATACTCCATGTTAAGGCCAGTAAAGAAATCATATATCCGCTCTTTCTCTATCATCTGCTGAAAGCTGCATCTACAGTACAAATAGCTTGAAAACTTTGATAATAGTTAAGGTCTTGCCATAAACTACTCAATTTAGCATAATACTTAGCAAGGGATTTATCTTTCTAATTTAGACCACAAATCTTCTTCCTCAGTTCATAGGCCTGTGTGTCATTACCTTTTTGTGAGTATGTTTGTGCAGCTACAGGCCAAATTCGCTGTGCAATGTCCATCAACAAGAAGGTGCGACTAATAGATGACTGCATTAAGTTAATCAACCAAGTCATGACAAGAGCATTCTCTAATTGCCATTGCTCCTGTCCTGGTCCATCTGTCGTAGGATCCTTAGGAGTTCATGTGATATAACCAGTCAGGCCACGTGTAATAACCAAACTGCAAGATCGTGATCAAATCAGATAGTTGTTGCCATCCAACTTAACCGGACTAATCTGAAGGGATGGGTTATGTTCAAAAGTCCCCACATGACTCAACCCATTTGACTCACTGCATCTGGAAGTCTTACTATTGTCTCCCATGTCCACCGAATAAAAATAGCATCCCTAAATATCAAAATTGGTTCAATCACCTACAAAGCCACAAGGAATTTGTACAAAGAACAAGTTACCCAGACAATAAAACTAAAAAAGGGACCAAATCAGATAAAAAAAAGGGATAAATGGGCCAAAATGTTGCTATTTTAGTTAAAAAAAACCATAAACCCTTAGATCTGGCTAAAAATTCATCAAAATGGATAAAACAACAATTGGGTAAGGGCAAGAAGGTAATTTAGAACCCAAGGGAGCTATTCCAATTATCAGATTGCATCAAACAAGTCAGAATCAAGTATTTTGAAAAAAAAGGCAAAACATTCCAAAAAATAGAAAAAAATGAAAAATTTTCTAGTAATAAAGAAACAATAGTTGTTAATGCTGGTATTTTTTTTTTTAATATTTTTTTTAGGGTTTAGTAAAAAAGGGGAAAAACTATGAGAGGAGTAGACTTACATTGCTAAAAAACAAGAAAATGAAGAAAAAAATATCAACTTAAGGATCAAGCTGTAGTACCAAGTTAAATTATGAAAGAGAGGAGAAGAAAGTAGAGGGAAAAAGAATACGTTTATGATAATAGTGAGAGCTAATGAGAGAATTAGGTTATCTCCCTTAGCCTCATGTATTCATAATAATAAGACTCAAAGTACATAAATACCCCTCATAGAAATCTCTTAACAACATTCAATTCCCAAAAAAAATACAATTTGGAGTCCAATTTTATCAACACATTGTGAGTGGGTATTTTCTTAAGAGATTTGACAATATGGCTAATAGGTTTTGGGTATATGATTAGACTAGAGGTGTTTTTGAGGATTAAAGGATGGGGGAGTTGGGTATTTCAATGGTGTAGAGGGAAGGATTGTTCGTAAGATGTACACATGCATAAACATTTTTCTTCATCTAAATTCTGTGTGGCCTTTGTCACTGCCTTCCTTTTAGACGGTTGTTTTGGTGGTAGTGATAGTGACGAAGATGAATGTGATAAGTCCGCCCTTGATGTTCTTGTTCTTGTTCTTTGATGAAAACCTTATTTGATCAAACTAGCAGTGATTGAATCTATAACTTTACCAAGGCCATTATTTGCATCGTCCATCAAATTGACCTTTATTTACAAGTTGTTCTAATTTTCAATTATCTATCTTGTTAGAGTGCTACTTTCCTATTATGTTACTTTCAAATTATGTCTCTTTCCTATTGTTCTACTTTTCTACTATGTTATACTTTCATAATATTGTAATAGTCTTCAACATTAATCTAATATTAATATGTGATATGGTGTTGGCAACAAACACCCTACACATAATATTGTTTCATACTCTTCTTCCTCTCCTCTTCTTCTCTTTTTTTTTTCCTTTACCCTAACATACATTTATTCAAATTTCAACTTGGTATCAGATCAAGATACTTAGGTGAGTGGGGCTTGACCTTATTTGAGTGCCTCCGCCTTATGGTTGTATCGCCCAACACACATCAAGTTATAGTCGCCTACGTGAATTCGTGTCTGTGTCTTTGGTGTTTGATCATTCGGGCGGACTTTAGTATTTTTTGTTCGATCTACTGTCGATTTAGTAATATTTTACCCAATTTAGGGGTTTTTTTCTGTTTCAATTTCGGTTCAGTGTTTTTAGTCCAATTTAGTGCCAATTCGATAGTTTTCAGGAGAGTTTGGTATTAGTTTAGTGGTTTTCATTGCGGTTTAGTATTTTCAACCTAGTGTAGTTTCAATTATGTAGTTTTTGGGCCAGTTTAGTAGTTTTCATCTCAGTTTAATTCTGATTCAATATTTTTAACTTAGTTTAGTGTCGGTTTATTGGTTTTCGGCACAGTTTAGTGTTGGTTTTGTGGTTGTCATCTAGGTTCAATCTCGACTCAGTGTTTTTAGCCTGGTTTAGTATTGCAACATTGGTTTTGTGGTTTTCAGCACAGATTTAGACCATTTCTAGTTGATTCAACTCCAATTCTACATGGTTTACCCTGTTTCTAATTGTTGCAGTTTTATTTGTTGTAGCTCGTGTTTCATTGTGGTGTTGTTGGTTGTGTTCGTGTTTCATTGTGGTGTTGTTGGTTGTGTTCGTTTGTGCTGATATTGTAGGTGGTCTTGGTGTTGTTGTGTTTGTTCTTTGATGTTACTGTGTTCTTTTCTTCTGAGGTGTTATGATCTTTGTTTGTTTTTATGTCTTTTGGTGTGGTCATTAATTGCTTGTCTAGAAAAACAAAGGGATGTTTTAGGCTTCACATGGAACGACCACCTGAATTTGTTACTCACAGAGAGTATCGTGATAGTGTGTCAATCAAAGAAGTCTCTGAATGATCTAAGTCATCACCCAGAGCTTGGCTTTATCACCCTTATTGTCTACTCAGAGATATTGCCGTCAATTCAATGATTTTTTCACGTGGTCCTTTAGTAGAATTTACTCCAAGCTGGACAGTTTTTATCTCTGTGCTCCAACTTGGGAGAGAGTGTTAAAGTATTACTTTCCTATTATGTTACTTTCCAATCATGTCTCTTTTCTATTGTTCTACTTTCCTATTACGTGGTTTTCCTATGTTATTCTACTTTCACAATATTGCAATTGGCGTCAACATTAGTCTAATATAAACAGGTGACGGGTGTTGGCAACATACACCCTACACACAATAGGAGAGTAGAACTTTCCTATTATGTTATTTTCCAATTATGTCTCTATCTTACTGTCTACTTTCTTATTATGTGGGTTTCCTAGTATGTTCTACTTTCATAATATTGTAATTGTCTTCAAACATCAATCTAATATAAATAGGTGACAGGTGTTGGCAACATAAACCCTACACCCAATATTGTTTTATACTCTATTTCTTCCTCTCTTTCTTTTCCTTTATCCTAGCATACAATTAGTCAAGTTTTAACCTATTTGAAATTCCTTATATTTTTCTGTTATTCTTTCCAGGTTGTGATGGATGCTGTGAATAAGCCTCAAAATATTACGTACAAGGGACTCACTGATCTGGTGACCGAGTAAGACCAATTCTTTGGTGTGTGTTTCAGTGTTTCACCTGTGTTTTGATCACTAACTTTTGTAATATTGAAAAGTGAGGATTTATGGGTTGCCAGTAAAAGTAAATTGATGGATGGAATGTTATCTAGTTATCTATAATATGTTATCATACGTGCATGTATTTGGCTTAATTTCAATTGCATATGTGAAGGATGTAGTCTGTTGGAATTCATCTTTACATAATTATAATACATGTATCTTTATCTTGACTCTTGAGTATAAATTATGTCTCTGTTTTCCTATCATGTTCTCTGATATGATATTTGTCAGCTATGCAACCATTTTAGTTAACTAATGGCCCAAACCTTAAAGAGGTGATAAATACTAAGCATCATCGTGTTGCGGAGGATGAAACATCATAATCGGTGCATGTAGCATGAAAGGAACCAGGTTCCAGACCTCTATTAAATTCTGAGACACAACTGTTACTCCCATTGCTAAATTGATGTACTTTAACTTTCTCTCAGATGAATTTCATTTACTTGTTAATTTGAATTTTCTCTTCATTTTATGGTATGCATTTTGGTCTCTTTTGAAAAGAAACTTAGGAAAAAGAAAACAAATAGTTTGGCTCAAAGTGCTGTGGAAATAAATGGTTGCCAAGATTAGATGGAGCCCAATAGTAAAGTGGGATATTGATGTGGCTGATGCAAAGTGATTTATTTGAAACTGTTAAGTTTAGAGAATAGAGACAGACTTAACACAATATGAGAGACGCAGAGAGTGATTGAACTTAACCTTCCTCTCACTAACACTTGTATTTATAGTTATCTTGTAAACATACAAAGGACGGTTATACCCTCCAAATGGTATATCTATTACAACCATTAAATAGTAATACTCTCAACAAAAACTTATTTGATATTTGTTGTATTCTTTTTTGTTTTCCGTGCTTGTTTTCTAAGTGTTGATTCTTTGGTTGTATACTTTTTGTGATTCTATTTAATTGGTAACCTATTCTTGCAATCTAATGAGAAACGAATCAAATATGGTTGGAGTCTTGCATAGATGCCCTACTCTTATTAATACGTGCTAACGATAAATCGTGAATGAGATCCTACCTATATGTGGAGGATGTGGAAGAGTGATGATGTTCAGATGACAATTTGGTGTGGATACCTGGATATCAATGGCGGTGGCTTTAAAGGTAGTTCACAGTTAAATGGTGTGATGGTATTTAGGTATATTTTGTTCGTTGGAATAAACCATATATCTCTAATGATTTACTAGATCACATTTCTTAATTTTTTTTGTAATAATAGATAACACAACCCACTATACTATAATGCATTTATTTATTGTCATCATAATGTGTGGCATATGTGCATTCATGTCTGTTGAGATTGTATCTAGATATGTTTGGTCGTACTTTTAGGTTTGGGACCATAAATCATTTGACTTTATGATTAACTGCACTACGATCATTGTTATATATTTCATGTTCTCATAGGAAGCATGTCCATTTTTTTTGAGTCACCCGCAGGGTTTGTATTTCTTCTTTGTTTTCTCCCTTCCATTCGTCAACAGGTTTTTTTTTTCTTTTTGAAATTATTTTGGATCTATTTGCAGAACAGATAAAATGAGCGAGGCTGCTATTCTGGAAGTCGTAAGAAGGAATTTCAGTGATCATCTAATTCTTGGGGAAGAGGGAGGACTTATTGGGGATTCATCTTCTGATTACCTTTGGTGCATAGATCCCTTAGGTTTGACTGTCAAAACCCTTGTTATCTTCAAATTAGTAATTTAATGTTATATCCCTAGAAATGTGCGATTAATCTTTGAATTTTAGCTTTTATTATTCTCCATTACCGGTTGTTAATATGTCACAAAAGTTGCTAGCATGATACTTTGACATATTTGAATGTCTAGGTTCTGTGTTCTTGAACTTAATGAGTCATTTTTGGTTGGATATTAGCTTTTGTACTGTGAAATTGCAATACTTGCATAAATAGCACCATTTATTTATCTATTTCTTTTGTGGGGGTAACTTCTACAAGGGGGTTGAAGCCAATCTATGCATAAATTACCTTGATGATAAAGTGGCTTGAGTTACAATTCCAATTCCCAACCTGAATTTATCTCAGCAATCTTTAGCAAGTGATGATATTCTGGTGCATCTCATACCTCCTTTTCCTTACTTATATACCATTTGATAAGGTAGTTTTTTAATTACCTTTGTGCCTTTTTTATTTTTTAAGTGGCTTTTGTTTTAGGCATATACTTTTTTTCAACTTTTTTCTTGACTGGGTTCACTTGGTTTTTGTATGCTTAGATGTGTTGGGAGTTGTCTTTATTATTTTTCATATGCTTTAAAGAATAGTTTCATCTTTATAACAGTATTTGTATAAATAATGGAACACAAGGACGAGAACCCTAATGCCTCTTCCTTTTTAGTCATACACAAGAATCAAAATTTCGTTTCGATACATTGTTTTGGTCACCTAGAAATGGAAACATTTTGAAGTGTTTCATAAATGTTTTGACCCATTTCGAAAACAAAATGAAAAAAATAAAAAATTTAGGAATTATTTATCCAAAACATTGGTCAAAATATGCCAAAAAATCTTGAAATATCTTGAAACATTCTGAAACAATTATACAAATGCATTGAAACATTGCAAAACACTTCGAAAACATTATAAAACACCTCGAGACATTAGAATTTCGATTCTATCACTAATTCGTTTTTGGTCTCCTTGGAAATGGAAAAGGTTCGGACGTTTCGAAATGAAATTTTGATCCGTGGGCATACACTATATTTCTCTCCTTTTTCTTTATGCTCATTCTTCCTCTTTCTTCCATTACTCTATAAGAAAACCAACATGTTATTAGAGCACAGTTAGGCCTTAATCACTGCTGTACGGGGAAATAATAGTTGTTGACGTCGGCCCAGTCAACTTGGAGGGTAAATTACACCACAAAATTTTGGTCGAGTTCATTTAATACATTTTTCAAATCTTCAATGTTTCGAATTTTGGGCCAATTTCTCCGAATTTCACTTCCCGGCCTCTTTCGTTGCAGTTTTTTCGCATGAATCTGGGACCAGAGGCCTCCATATGTACATACTTTTTGAGCAATATTTGAGGAGCATAGTTGTTAATATACTTACGATACACAATACGTTTCTTATGATGTGTTACGATCCATAGAAAGACGATACATATCGACGATAAATATATTTTTCATTGTATCGGACAATTTGCGATATGTATACATTTCGATACCGTGAAAAGACTAATACACACAAGATAAAAAATTTTTGTACTTTTTTTTTTGCTTTAAACAATGACATTGTTTCCAGTAAGTTATTTTTTCTTTTTGGTTTGATCTCAAAAATAGTCCGCGATTATCAAACAGACAAAACTGTAGCTGTATTTTGATCTATATCATAGAATTGAATGTATCTTACGATGCACGATACAATATTTTTCGAAAATGATATGCGTTGCGATACACGTTTCAACAACCTCGTTGAGGAGATTAAAGGCAAAAGTTGTGTTGCAGTTTTCTTAGGGCTGTAGATGGTGTGACAGTCTGGTTTTTGTCTGTTGTGGGTATTTTGATGATATTTATGCCTGGGACTCTTCCCTATTTCAGTGATTTAGTTATTCCTTTGAATTTTTGCTTTTCTCTATAGGTTTTTTTCCCTTTTTTCGGTGGATTTGGAGTCTATTGAGGCATGTTTGAGAGTGCCCAAGATGTCAGAAGACAGTGAGGTCACCCAACACGAACAAAAAGTAGTGGGTCAGGTTGGAAGCCTTTGGAATCCACTCTGAGATCTTACTCGCCAAACTACAACCATGGAATTAGATGGGTTAATTAAGTGGCTTATACTTATTCTGTGATGATCTTTATTAAGAGTAGTGAAAAGATGCACTATCTGAATGGTAAGACGAAACAATTTCAGTGGGATGATCTTTTGTTTCAGAAGTGGAAAACCAAAAATTCCACCATAATGTCTTGGTTATTACTTTGATGGCTAGAAATTAATGATGAGAAGGAAATTTGAGATGTGGTTGCACAAACCTAGTCAATGATGTTGGAAGATGTTTTATTATTTGCCTTAAGAGAATGAAATTATGCATGGAAAACATAGATCACTTATGCAAATGGTATATCCGAGTACAAAGTTAAGGTTGGTCAAAGTAGTGTCCCAACTAAAAGAAGTGTCAAATATTAAGGTCTCTAGTCACACCATTACCCAGTAGGGTCCGTTTGTCCTTCCCAAGGATGGGGTGGACCGACTATCCTCTAGTGACACTTATTGTCTAACATTATATAATAAGAGGCTTATAAATCATGCCTTGCTTAAGGATAACCAACAAACACTTTTATACATATCCTCATATGATAAACTTCACCTAAAGTTATATATCATATTAACAAACTTTTTCTCTCACGAGGATATTTAGTACAAGCTATTTAGCACTACTTAAAATATTTCACTATGCAGGGTCCGTCTTCTTCTTAACTCTAGACTATACAGTGGATCGACCATGACGTCAAACACCTTAAACACCAAAATTAACTGTGGAGGTGTAAGCTTTACAATTTGCTTAGTGAGCTTATGCTAGCATTATGTAATACAGAAACAATAAAACAAGTATGGATCAAACTTTGAGCAATAAACAACCCTTCCATCACCCTTAATAAACAATTAATAATGAAGTATAGAAATCAAGTTGTAACTAACAACTACTTCACTTCAAATTATATCTCATCTTTACAAAATATAATCAAAACGTCAAGAGATTTTATTCACAAGTCAAGGGTCGTTTTCCCCACAACTAAGTTAAGACAGTACTATAACATCAAACCTCGGTTCAATCCATTGATATTGATCAAGTAGAGGGCAATTCATTATCGTCAATGATAGAGGTCCTCCAACATCCTCCTAGTTTTATCCAGTGAGACAAGTAACTCCTTTCCAAATACTCCCATATAATAGGGCCAATGTGAATATCAAAACATCGATACCTTAAACAAACATTTTTTCAGAAAATTATCATGATTCATAGATACCAAATAAAATAGTTGACCATTATTCATAAAAAAACATATAAGGAATTCACTATTTATCAAAAACACAATTGTAAGCCACATAAACATAGGTGATTTAGTTTCCAAACTATATAAAATAGTATACTCGTAGTAAGCACCCCACACACTAACTCAATTTTTGGCACCGGGTTCACTACTAGTGACAGTAGTTGAAGCAGTCTTCTCGACACTTGGGACAACATGTTCCATAACCCTATTAAGTATTATTTTTAAATATAATAAGTTTAGATAAAGTTGTAAATCCTAGGATTTGAAAGGAGAAGAAGAGAAATTGAAAGAAACAGAGAAGAATAATCTGTGTAGGCTACGTTGCCCTACACTATCTTATTTATACTAAATTGATATTATGAGAATTACAATGCTACCCTTCATTACTCAAAATATAAAATAAGAACTTTGATACTCACCCTCAAGTTGGAGCATAAAAGGTAAAAGATGTCCAGCTTGGAACAAAGATTATTGAAGATAGATCGAGCTAATGGTTTGGTAATGATGTCATCGAGTTGATCACTAGACTTGATGTATGGTGTGATAATTTTCTTACACATCAAGCGATCTTGAATAAAATGACATCCACTTTAATGTGTTTGGTTCTCTTATGAAACACTAGATTACTGGCAATTAAAATAGCTAGTTGCCTGGTTGTCACAATGCATCTCCATAGTACAAGGCATATTGATATCCATATCATGAAGGAGAGAACGAATCCACAACATTTCACATGCAGTATGGGTTATAGCCTGGTATTCATCCTCAGCACTCGAATGGGTAACCACATTTTGTTTTTTTTTACACCAATAAACGTACAGTAACCTAAGGTGGATCGTCTATCAATACGACTAACTAACCTAGTCAACATCTGAGAAACTAGTAACAATTATGGATGATGAAGGATGATATAATAATCTTTCCTCTAGTACTCCTTTCAAATACTGAAGAGTACGATAGATGGCCTCCCAATGAGACTTATAAGGGGCATGTATGAACTGACTAACCACACTAACAACAAAGGTAATATTAGGACATGTAATTGTAAGATAAATCAGCATACCAACTAACCTTCGATAGTGCCCTATATCATCAAAAATCTCCCCACTCTCAGCATCTAATTTAATTATAGAGTCCATAGGAGTATCAACTAGACGTGCACTAATAGTCTTAGTTTCAAATAATAAATCCAGTAGGTACTTTCATTGGCACAAATTGATGTCTTCTTTCGATCGAGCAACTTCGATCCCAAGAAAGTGTCAAAAAATATCTAAATCCTCGGTATAAAATTGCTTTCTCCAATGGACCTTGAAGTGGATAATACCAACTGAGTCATTACCACCAATGCTAATGTCATCAACATACGCAATAACAATAATAACCCTTGTGGAAGAACGATGAATAAAAACTGAATGGTCTAAAGTAGAATGCAGAAAACTATAATGAAGTACAACAATACTAAACTTATCAAATCAAACACGTGGTGATTGTTTCATTCCATATAGTGCTTTTTTCTAGACAAAACACTAATTGTTCTTTACTAGATACAATATAACCTAGAGGTTATACCATATATATCTCTTCCTGTAGATCTCTATGTAAAAAAAACAGTTTTAATGTCCAGCTGATACAAAGGCCAATCACAACTAACTGCAACAGAAATATGAACTCTAACAGAGTTAAAATGAGTAAAAGTGGTAAAAGTCTCACAGTAATCTACATCATATGTTTGGGTATAACCCTTGGCACCCAAGCATGCCTTCAAACGCATAATTGAACTATTGGGATGATATTTCACGGTGTAGATCTAACGACAGTTGACAGACACTTACCAAGAGGGAAAGGAGTAACGTCTCATATTTGATTCTCATGAAGGACTTTCATCTCCTCGTGCAAAAAAATGAAAGGATGAAAAAAGCTGATGTAAAGAAATAGAAATGAGATGCTTAGTATAACTATGGATACCTTTCCTCAATGCAATGGGCAAATCAGAAGAGTATGAACTAGTTGACTGCTCAGAGGGCAAGAGCTCAGGAGAATCTGGTGTTAGTTATGGAGTTGAAGCAAATGGAACAGTTAGATTATGAAACCATTAGGGTTTTAGAGAAGAGGAGAAGAACGAGAGAAAAATATGAGAAAAAAATAGTGTGTAAGGTTACACAACTATAATTAGCTTTTATATATTATCACAAAGTACAAAACTACTCGTTGTTTAGAAACAACACATAACATATCACTTTCCCTTAAAGTGGTGTATAAATATCCCTCATGCCCAACTTGCAAAGAATGGTGAAAAACTTTACTACCAAGGCTCTTTGTGAAAGCATCAATTAACTGATCTTCTAATTTCATAAAAGGCATGTAAATTAAACTCTTATTTAACTTTTTAACTTCTCTTTGATGAAGTGCCGATTAATTTCAACATGTTTGGTCCTGTCATGTTGAACCGGATTATGAGCAATGTTAATAGCAGCTTTGTTGTCACAATATAGTTTCATTGGTCCATCATCATGAATTCTCAGCTCTCCAAACCACTACTACCTACTTCTTGCTATGCCATGTGACTAGATTTTCTCCAATTAAGGTGCAATAACTTGAAGTAGATCTTCTATCATCCACTAATCCGCCCGGTCTGTATCACTAAATGCTTCCAACTTCAAATGACCATTATTAGAGAATAGAATCCCTTTTCCTGAAGCTGACTTGAGATACCTCAATATGCGATACACGATTTCAAGATAAGGGGTTCAAGGATCATGCATAAACTGAATAACAACACCCACTACATAAGTGATGTCTTGGCCGAGTATGTGAGAGATATATTAATCCCTCCACAAGTCTTTGGTATCTCTCTTCAATAGGAGAATCTGTAGGTTAACATTCCAACATCCTTGTCTCCTTATGAAGGTCAAAAACATACTTCATTTGGGACATAAAGATACCTCTATCTGATCCAGCAACCTCAATTCCAAAGAAATACCTTAGTGGACTTAAGTCTTTGATTTCGAACTCCTTGGCCAATTGAGCTTTCAACTTAGTGAATTTATACACATCATTTCTAGTTTTCACTATGTCATCCATGTATACAATAAGAACTGTGATCTTGCCATCAACCCTTCTGACAAATAAGGTATGATCTGCCTAACTCTATTTGTATCTAAATTTCAGCATAGCTATGTGAAACCTGTCACACCAAACTTTGAGAGATTGCTTCAATCTATAAAGAGATTTTTTCAGTTTACATATCTTCCCTTCAGTCATTAGAGATGAAAAATCTAGAGGGAACTCCATTTATACTTCCTCCAAATTTCCATGAAGAAAGGCATTTTTCATATCCAACATTGCAAATTCCATCCCAAATTAGATTATCAATAACAGGAGTAACATTTGGATGTTCATTACCTGGTAATATAGTAGAGGATGAAACTGGAGTTGAGGAATCCAATTGATGTGGTGGTACATGGGTAATCAATATTTTTTTGACTTCGAGAATAAATCTTCAGATTATCATTGTGAAGGTGAATATCATGTGGATAACTACCATCACCTTTTTCCTATATACGTTGTTGCTTCCACTGCCTAATATTTTATTGAGTAGACAATTGAATAAGAGGCTCTTGGCAAAACATCTTTTCCCCTATAGTGGTATTCTCCCCCAGAAGAGATGTCTGAGTAGTAGAAAAGGACTCAAATTCACGAAAGGTAATATCCATGCTAACATATACTTTTTGTGACTCTAGATGATAACATTTATATCCCTTTTGGGTGACAGAGTAACCAACAAAAATACATCGCAGAACCCTAGGGTCAAGTTTCCCCCGGGAGGGTCTATAATTGTTTACAAAACAAACACACCTAAAAACTTTAGGAAAATAGAAGATATAGAAGGAATGGGAAAAGACTCAGAAAGACACTCGATAGGAGACCTAAACTGGAAGACACTCGAGGGTAAACGATTAATAAGATAAGTAACAGTAAGAACTGTATTTTCCCCCAGCAAGATTGAGGAACATTCATAGCAAACATCAATGAACGAGCAACCTTAAGTAAATGTCGATTTTTTTGATTAGTAACACCATTTTGTTGAAGGGTATGCACACAAGTGGTTTGGTACAAGATGCCATTTTCATTGAGATAAGAATGAAATTCTCCGTCAATATACTTAGTTCCATTATCACTATGAAAAATTTTATCTTTGAAATCAAACTGAGTACTTACCATTTTATGGAAAGATCTAAAGCATGAGCAGACTTTATCTGCGTAGTAGGTAAACCCGAGGAAGACGAGAATAATAATTAATAATGGTAAAAAACCAACGATAATTAAAAGTAGACACAACACGAGAAGGGATTAGCAGAAATTCAAGTTGTACAACAAGGTAATAGGATCATCCAGAAATTTTACTTAGTTATGATTGTATATTGGGGTTAGTTGACATTTGCTGAGCCAGCTAAAGTAAGTATTAACAAGGCATACCGCACTGTTAGAGAAAAGCAGTGGTTGTGCAAGTTTTGATGGCACTCAGAGATGACTTTGTGGTTCCATTTTCCATTGTCACCCACTTCCCTTTGTTTATGCAATGATTAATGAACGCTTGGCTAAGGAAGTGTACATTATCTAACTAGACTGTATTGGTTGCTCTTTCCCGGGTGACTTCTAATTCATAGAACAAATATTGGGGTCGTGCAACTTCAGATGAGTGTAGTTTTTGTGTGAGAAGGGCCATTAGAAGACTCAATAAATTGATTAATAAGATTGCACAAGAATCACTAAATCAGTCTTTTAAGCCCAAAGAATGTCATATAGCAACAGTTGCACCACAATTGGATGATTCACTCGCATTAACAACTAGCTTGGCTATGATTGCTCATCAATTACAAAAGCTTCTACCTCTCCATCAGCGTGGTGCTGTCTTAGCGTCTTCCTTAGTAGGTTCATTCATTTCAGGTTCTTTAGGTATACTTCTTCCTTAGCTTGACTATGATTGCTCATCAGTTACAGAAGCTTCTATCTCTCCATGAGCGTGGTGCCCTCTTAGCTTCTTCCTTAGTAGGTTCGTTCACTTTAGGTTCTTCAAGTATACTTCGTGTTAGAGTAGTTAGTATATTTAGTCTTAGGGGTAGCTTAGTTATTTATTTTTTTTTATGTTGTCCTACTATATAAGGGCATCTTGTAAGTATTTTTCTATTAAGTTGTAACAAACTAGTTGAGCCGTAATAATATTCTCTCTTTCTTTCTCTCTTTCTATTGTGTAATCAAAGTTAACATGGTATCAGAGCACGAAAAATAGTGCATATAGAAAAGAATTCAGAACTATGCTTCATAGCCAACAATATCTAGTATAATCATCAATGAAGGATACATAATATTTGGACCCTTATTTTGTAGAAATAGGAGTAGGTCCCCATACATCAGAATGAATAAGGTCAAACGATACAAGAGAGCTAGTATGACTTTTAGTAAAACGTAATGCAATAAACTTAGTTAACTTGCATCCATTACAACTAGAAATGTCATGACATTCTAAATTACCCAAACTACCAGTGAAGGCTAAATATTTCAAACGAGAATGAGAAATATGACCCAGACGAGAGTGCCACAAGTAAAGACTGGAAGACTATGGACTTAAATGAAAAGATGACAAATCAACGGTAGAAGCTGTAATATTTGGAACATTTTGCTCGTCCAATACATATGGTCCTTCTTTTCTATGACCAGTTCCAATCAATTTCTTAAAATGTGGATCCTGCACAACACAACCAAAAGAAGAAAATTGAACTGAAAATCTAGAATCAAATAACTGACTAAATAAAATTAAATTTAAAGTAAGATGAGGAATGTAATAGACATCTGAAAGTGTAAGGTGAGGAGAAATAATAGCCCCGACACCAGTCAAAGACATTTGAGTACTATTTGTTGCAAGTATAGATACAGATGGAGAAGAGAAAATAGATACAAACAAGAGTCACTGTTCATATGATGTGAAAAAGGCCTTTCTTCATGGAGATTTAAGTGAATAGGTTTTTATGACTCTTCCTCCTGGATTGTCTCATAGTCCTGGTCAAGTATGTCAACTTTATCGAGCTTTATATGGTCTTAAACGGGCTCCCTGGGCATGGTTTGTCAAATTTTCTTCGATTATTTATGACTTGAATTTTCGTACATATGACTATGATTCTACTCTCTTTTTACGGTTTACTTTCTTAGGTTTTATTAGTGTTAGAGTAGTTAGCATATTTAGTCTTAAGGGTAGCTTAGTCATTTCTTGGGCATTGAGATTGCTTCTTCTCCTACAGGCTATCTTCTCTCTCAGTCCAAGTATGCTTCAGATATTATTCAACGAACCCGTTTATCAGATGATCGGACAGTTGAAACACCTTTAGAGCTCAATGTTCGTTACTTTCTTTTGATGGTAATCCCTTATCTGATCCTACACTCTATCGCACTATTGTTGGGAGTTTAGTATACCTTATTGTCACTTGTCTGAATATCTCTTATGTTGTTAGTTTATTTGTTGTCTCACCCACCACTGTTCACTAGGCTATTGGTCTTCATATTCTTCGATATCTTCGAGGTACTCTGTATCAAAGTTTATTATTCTCTTCCTCCTCCACTATGGAATTTAGGGCTTATTTTGATTCTGACTGGGTTGGTGACTCTATAGACCGTAAGTCCACTACTGGCTTCTGTCATTTTCTCAGTGATTCTCTTATTTATTGGAAAAGTAAGAAGTAAACTGTTGTTTCTCGTTCAACTGTTGTTTCTCGTTCATCTGCTGAAGCTGAATACTGTGCTATGACGTCTGCTGTAACTAAGATAGTTTGGTTACGATGGCTCTTTGTAGATTTTGGCATCATGTTATCTATGCCGACTCCTATGTATTGTGATAATACATCGGTGCTATTCAGATTGCTCATAATTTAGTCTTTCATGACCGCACAAAGCATATTGAGATTGATTGCCACTTTGTGCGTCGTCATCTTTAGTTGGGCACTATTTCCTTCCCTATTTTTTCTTCTACTATGCAGTTAACATATTTCTTCACAATATCGCATACTATCACTTATTTTTGTTTTCTTCTTGGCAAATTTTTGATGTTTTCTGCTACCGCATTATGAGTTTGAGAGAGGGTGTTAGAGTAGTTAGCATATTTAGTCTTAGGGATGGCTGAGCCATTTGTTTTCTTTTATGTTGTCATACTATATAAGGACCTCTTGTATGTATTTTTCAGTTAAGTTGTAACAAACTAGTTGAGCCGTAATAATATTCTCTTTTTTTACGGTCTACTTCCTCAGGTTCTATTATTCTCTTACTATATGTTGGTGATAGGAATCGGATTATATTTCGTTATAGTAGTCGTAGGTGTAAGAATTAGGAGTTATTTGTCATTATGCTTTTTAGGAGTTTAGTTGTCAGTATGACTATTTATTTTTTTTAGAGTTCTTTTAGGATTTGTGGTCTCCCTATATATATAGGAGATATGTTATTTGTTTTGGTAGACTTTGATTATTGACTATTGATATTGAATCTTCTTCCTAAAATTCTCTCTATTCTTATCCCCTTATTCTTTTTTCATCCTTTTCTTCTTCCCTTCTCATTCTTAATTCTTCCCTAATACAATCTACATCAATTTGGTATCAAAGCCTAATTTTAATTCGTATAAATCACAAAAAATCTCAACGACGCCGTTCATCGAAAAAAAAAAAATTTCATCGTGCGCACTGTTCTGGTCTTGTTTCATAAAAAAAAAAAATTGTGCACTGTTCATCGTTGTTACTGTTTATTGCACCTATTTTCATCGTTGACCTGTGTTGCTTTGACTTCATCACTGTCCATCTTCTTTCTTGTTCCATCGTGTTAAGGAAGAAGACATTGGTTTTAACCCTTTCACCTCCCATCGTAGAGTGCATGAAAAAAAGGGAGGTTCAATGGATACTTGCAGCAACTAGAGCCTTTCAAGAAATTAAGCACAGGATGACAGAGGCACCTGTTCTTTGACACCCAAATTTTTCTAAGGTGTTTGAGGTTGCCTGTGATGCATCTGGTATAGGGATAGGTGGAGTTTTGAGTCAAGAGGGTCATCCTATTGCTTATTTCAGCGAAAAACTCAATGAAGCTAAACAACGATACTCTACATATGACAAAGAGTTCTACGCTGTAGTACAAGCTCTTTGCCATTGGAGGTATTGTCTATTGCCATCTGAGTTTGTGTTATATTCTGATCATCAGGCATTAAAATACCTTCATTCCTAGAGAAAATTGAGTGTTAGACACGTTAGGTGGGTTGAGTTCTTTCAGGAATATACTTTTGTTCTTCACCACCGAGCAGGCATTGAAAACAAGCCTGCGGATGCTCTTAACCGTGTTGTTACTGTTTTACAGACTATGAGTGTTCATGTGATTGGTTTTGACAGGATTAGAGATGAGTATGCCTCTTGTCCTGACTTTGGTATCATTTTTCAGGAGGTTCAGTCTGGTAACCGTCATGAGTACGTTGACTTCCTCCTTAGAGATGATTACTTGTTTAGAGGGTCGCGCTTATGTATTCCCCGTACTTCACTTAGGGATTTCCTGATTTGGGAATTACATGCGGGAGGTTTGACAGGCCACTTTGGTAGGGATAAGACATTTGTATTTGTTGAGGATAGGTTTTATTGGCCCACTTTGAGGCGTGACATTATTAGGATAGTGTCACAGTGTCGCACTTGTTAGTTAGCAAAGGCTAGGAAACAAAACAAGGGGTTGTACACACCATTACCAGTTCCACACACACCATGGAGAGACCTTAGTATGGACTTTGTCTTAGGATTGCCTAAAATAACCCGTAATCATGATTCTATTCTAGTTGTCGTGGATAGGTTTTCTAAGATGGCCCATTTCATTCCTTGCACTAAGTCTACTGATGCCTCACATGTAGCAAAATTATTTTTTAGAGAGGTCGTCCGACTACATTGGTTGCCTATTTCCCTTGTGTATGATAGGGATGTTAAGTTTGTGAATTATTTTTGGAAGACACTTTGGAAATTCTTTGGAACTAGTCTCAAGTTTTTCTCTGTTTTTCATCCCCAAACTGATGGTCAAACTGAGATAGTCAATCGTAGTTTAGGAGATTTGCTTAGGTGTCTAGTGGGTGAATTTGTTGTTGCCTACTGCTGAATTTGCCTATAATAACTTCGTCAACAGGTCGACTGGTCTATTCCCTTTTGAGATTGTTTATGACCATTCCCCTAGACAGTCCATTGATTTATTACCTTTACCTCCTGATTCCCACCCCTCATACTCAGCCGAAGCTTTTGCCCAGCATATTCATGACTTGCATGCTGACATAAGACAGAAAATTATATTAAGTAATGAGAATTATAAATTGGCCGGAGATGTTCATCGTAGGAATAAAGAATTTATTGTGGGAGACTATGTCATGGTTCGTGTGCGTCCTGAACGTTACCCTAAAAATTCTTTCAAAAAGTTACATGCTCGAGCCACTGACCCTTTTTATATTTTTCGTAAGGTTGGACCTAATGCATATCACCTTGACTTACCTTCGAATATGAGTATTAGTCTTATTTTTAATGTGGAGGACTTGTTTCCTTATTATGGTACTTTTGAGCCTCCTATGTTTCCAGCAGGTGTTCCTACAGGTGGACTTGCTTCGTCATCAGCATCAACTACAGTTCCTATTCTTCCACTGTTTCCACTACAGCTGCATGACCAGATCGTAGATGTACTTGATGATTAGATTGTGGGCTCCTCGGATGGAGGATATCGTCGTTATCTTATTCGGTGGAGAGATCGTCCAGAGACTAATGATTCATGGATTACTGAGGAGGAGTTTTGTCAGCTTGACCCTGATCTTCTAGAGCATTATCATGATCGTATCTCTCCGGAGGCGAGTTCTTTTCAGCTGGGGAGAAATGATAGAAATCGGATTATATTTTGTTATAGTAGGCGTAGGCGTAAGGATTATGAGTTATTTGTCAATATGCTTTTCAGGGGTTTAATTGTCATTATGACTATTTATTTCTTTTAGAGTTCTTTTAGGATTTGTAGTCTCCCTATATATATAGGAGATATGTTATTTATTTTGGTAGACTTTGATTATTGACTATTGATATTGAATCTTCTTCCTAAAATTCTGTCTCTATTCTCATCCCCTTCTTCTTTTCTTATCCCTTTCTTCTTTCCTTCTCATCCTTAATTTTTCCCTAATACGATCTACATCAGTTGGTGATATGATTATTGCGGGTGATGACACTTTGAACTACTTTAGCCTTTAACTAAGTGTCAAACATGACTAGTGATTCTTCTTTATTTGCATCTATTGTCTGCCCTCCCTCTATGTCACTACTTGCAGCCAGTGACACTCAGATGTCTTTTGGTAAAGTTGGGTTAGTTATTTCTCACCAACTCACATTTCCCGATGTCTACTACATTCCTCAACTTATTTTGAATTTAATTTCCGTTAGTTAACTATTTGATTATGAGTTCTTAGTTCATTTTTCTTCCTTTGGTTGTGTTGTGGCAGGACGCACAATCCAAGAAATTAATTGGGACAGACTATAGAAAGGGAGGATTATATGTGTTGGATGAGTTACATGTTCTAGATATTGCTGCTTCTACTGTCAATTTATCTTCTTTTCATTTGAATCTAGAGTCATTTAGCTTTTATATATGACATTTCCGTCTTGGTCATGTGTCTCCTTCACATTTGAAGTTCTTAGCCTATACTGACAGTTTGGGTAGTCTAGCATGTCATGATATTTCCAGTTGTAGTGGATACAAGTTAACTATGTTTACTGCATTACCTTTCAATAAAAGTTTTACTAGCTCTATTGCATCGTTTGTCCTTATTCATTCTGGTATATGGGAACCTGCTCCTATTCCTTCAAATAGAGAGTCAACATATTATGTCTCTTTCATTAGTAATTATACAATGTATTGTTGGGTATATTTGATGAAGCACTGGTCTGAATTTTTTTCTATATTCATTGCGTTTTGTGCTATAGTATGCACTCAATATTCTTGTTATTAAATGTTTTCGTTGTGATCAAGAAGATACATACTTACTCACTTCCTTTCATGATTTGTTAGATGGTGTTATTTATCAATCTTCTTGCACCGACACACGAGAGTAAAATGGTATTGCCAAGTACAAATATCATCACATTATGAAGACAACTCGCTCACTTTTGCTGTCATCAAATGTCGTTAGTTTTTTTCTAGGGGTTATTTGATTAATTACATTTCTACTATTCTCACTTCTAGGGTCTCTCGATTTGAGAAATAATGTGGTAAGCCGTCTAATTATTTCTTTTTACGTGTATTGGTTGTACTTGCATTGTCTTACTCCCTACTATTATTCGTACCAAGCTTTCTGCTCGCTTAGCTTTTTGTGTTTTTTTAGGATATGATGAAGGTTAAAAGGGGTATCATTTCTATGATTCTATTACCCACAAACTTTGTGTCCCGTCGTATTGTCTTTATGGAGCATATTCTTTTCTTCTCGATCTCATTCTGTTCTACATCTCTGCATAAATTGGATCTCATTTACATTGATCCCTTTTTAGCTTATGTTCCCCATGATATATATGCTAGTGATATAACAGTGTCAGATTCCCTCTTCTTCCTCTTTTGATTTGTCTTTTACCCATCCCCGTATTGTGTATACTTATGCTTGTAAGACTTCCGTTGTCTCCTCTATGGATGTAGTGCCTCCTCCTTCACCTCCTGTTCCTCGAGCAGATTCTGACACTTTGGATCATGTTGCTTGCAATACTCAGCATTCTCAAAAATTTCCAGATAGGTTTGATTTTTCTTACTCTTACTATTCTTCTAATTTTTGTTTCTTTCTCACTTCTATCCAGTCTCTGTCTAAACCCACTTCATATACAGAGGCTATTACTTGATCTTTTTGGCAAATTAACCATTGGCTATAAGCGAGTTTATAAGATCAAAACTAAATTTGACGACTCTGTAGAACGGTACAAGGCTTTGTTAGTAGCCAAAGGATTTGCTCTAGAGGATTAACTAGACTATGGTGAGAGTTCTGCCTCCATTACCAAGATGATCACTGTTCGCACTGTGATTGCAGCACCCTCCATTTGTTGGTGGAGCTTGTCTTAACGGATTTGAAAAATGTATTTCTTTATGGAGATTTATCTGAAGTATTTATAACTCCTCTTGGATTTTCTCATACTCCTAGTGAAGTATGCACACTCCCAAGGCTTTATACAGGCTCAAAAGCATGGCTTGACAAATTTTTTTTAGTTATCTATGACTTAGATTTTTGTGCCAGCAATCATGATTTTGCTATATTCCTGCAGTCTACTTCCTCAGGTTTCATTGTTCTTTTATTTTATGTCGATGATATAATTCTTACAAGTGATCACACTACTAGAATACAACTATTGAAACATTAATTGCATGATCATTTTGAGATAAAAGATTTGGGTCTACTTCGATATTTCTTGAGAATTGAGGTTGCTTCCTCCTCCAAAGGTTATCTCCTCAATTAGTCCAAGTATGCATTGGAAGTTATTTAGTGAGCCCTTTTATCGGACAGTTGAGACACCTTTAGAGCTCAATATTCGTTATTCTTTCTTTGATGACACTCTTTTGCTTGATGTTACCCTCTCCCGTACTATTGTTGGGAGATTGGTATATCTTACAGTTACTCGCCCAGATCTCTTATCCAATCCATGTTGTTAACCATTTTGTTGCCTTACCTATCACTGTGGCTATTGTTCTCTGTTTTTTTCAGTATCTTCGAGGTGCTTTGCATAAGCGTATATTATTTGTTTCCTCCTCTTCTATGGAATTTAGGGCTTACTCCGATGGTGACTGGGCTGGTGATTTCACAGATAGCAAGTCCACTACTAGTTTTTGTCTTTTTCTTGGCTGTTCATATATATATATAATTATATGATGTCACACATAACAATAACATGTTCTTTGTTAGAATTATGGTGACCATTTTGTTGTCATAAACCAAGAAAAACTCCAACAACATTAAACTGATGCATATTTTAAGAGGGGGATTTGGTGAATAAGTTGACATTGCAGTGCTGATCAGCTATGTGTAGCTTCACCAACCGTTGGATTGCCAAGCCTAAACACACTATCGTATGGGCTGTTCGAGTTTTGGCTCCAAACTCTTTTCATGAGTCAGTAGCATGGGCCCACCAATGTCTGTTTAATGGAGTTGCTGGATCCGGTACTTCACAATAGCTCTCCATGGACAGTTGGCAGCTCACTATTCATTTATTGATTGACTAATCTACATGCAAAGTTGCAAGTCAACAGAGTGTAGAATGGCTCATTGCACTTGATTTTTTCTAGTCAGCTGGAACCCACCAAAATATTTTCAATAGTAACTCATTGTTCCTTCACATGGGTAAAGAGAGGCCTTAACCTCTATTATCTCTTGAACAGTCTAAAGACTTTAAACCTCTTGTCTTTTTCTCTCTCAAGAAGTCTCCGGCCTCTCGTCTTCTCCGTCAAAGACCTTCTGCAACATTTTCTTCGATCGGTAAGGTGGTTGTTGCTCTCTCTCTCTCTCACTCACCACACCCCTTCATTTTTTTGTATCTAAATTGATTGCAATTTTTCTTCTTGATATTTATTATCTTTATCTTCTTTAACCTAGATACAAATGTAGAAAGCAAGGATCGAAATTTCGTTTCGAAGTACCGTTTCGGTCATCTAAATTTCCGAAACGATTCGGAAACGTTTCGGAAATGCAATGGAAACGCGAAAAAAATATGGAAACGCGTGGAAACACAAATACAATCCATTAATCTATATCTATAAAGATAAGCTAAATAATTGATTAATTCAACATATTTATTGACTTAACATCCATTTATAGAAGAATAAATTTAAATTGGAGGGAAAAAAAGACTTGACATGAGGCGAAAATCACTTAAATTAGTTTTAAACACTTAAATTTTTATCAAATAAACACATTTTTATATAATATTAAGATCTCATAATACACATGAAATGCTAATGAGTACATACTTACATGGCTACATCCATCCCCCTGTGGAGTGTCGAGCAGGCTCATACATTGGTGTAGGCTCTGGGTAGCTACTTAGAGAAACTCTATATGTGACATAAATATGATGACAATAGTTACTCCAACTCATATTATTACGATAATATGAATTATATTCTCTCCCAAACCTCTGATAGTCTGCAACACTACATCCAATCTGTTGGGGAACGAATGCACCAGTCCCTGACCAATCTTTATCTTGTCTATATGAGGAGGATGTCTGGGAGTCATAGCCAGATCCATAACCATATGTTGAGGATCCATATTCGTATCCTCGTGTGTCATACCCCGATCCATAATCATATGAGGGAATACCATATCCAGAACCATAACCATATGAAGACGACGAACCATAATTATGGTGTTCACTTCCACTTCCACTTCCACTTATACTCATGGTAGAAAAACCATCATTAATCATATCAGTTCCATGCCTAATAGCACCCATACCATGTGGAGTGATCGGATTTTGAGTACGCTCACGTTGACAATCTCGAGTTGATTTTGAGCGTCGTTCATATTGAAGCATTCGTCGAGAGCCATGATCTTCATCTTGTGTAGCATGTGTAAATCCTTCCTCTACAGTGAATACAATTCCATGTGGACTTTGGCTCCCCATACCTCCATCACCACCATGGCTATCACCACCACTGTCACCTTCTCCACTACCACCACCACCACTATCTTTATCATCATCTTCACCGCCATCATCATTGCTACCATCACTATTATGATCATCATCAGTACTACTACTGACAGTGATAGGTTGCTTACGTCTTGGTGGACCTCTCATTAGTCTGTCAAATTCTTCATCATCCATTGCTTTACTTGATCCTCCTCTACTTATTTTGAATCTTGATTTTTGTGGTGGCACAACACCTTGACTTAGGTCTATTCCTCTATCGTCATCGGAAAAACGATTTGCCCACGTCGATAGGAAAGTGTTTGGTCTTGTTGATTGCCCATCATCATCAAGTTCATCTAAAAGTGCATCACCAGGATCATCTAACCACTCTGAAATACCTTCATCTTCGTCAAAAACAGTGGTTAAGTCTATAGGTCTGAATTCATACCCTTTTTTGTCTTTCATAAGGTGCTTTAACTTCAACCTCATGTTATATTGTGCAAACACCAGCCTTTCTAATTTTTGATAATTGAGTCTATTCCGCACTTTAGTGTGAATGAGAGCAAATGTACTCCAGTTTCTCTCACAACCACTAGATGAAGCTGTTTGCGATAATATTTTCATAGCAATCTTTCTCAAATTTGGAGCATCAGTGCCATACATAAACCACCATTCAGCTGCATAATAATAAGAAACATATTAAAACCTTAAAGAAAAATATAAATAGAAAATCATGAGAATAAAATATAAAAGTGTAAATAATCTACTTAATTACCTGGATCACTTTTTGTTCTTCCTCTAATTGCAGCTTGGTCAGCAAAACAATACATAGCCTCCCGAAATATTTTTACCTAAATATCATGGGTATATTGATGTTATATATTAATTCAGCATATTTGTAAATTGAGATTGAAATACTAAAGTATTACCTCTGCAAGTGCTTCAGCAGCCTTGTTTGGATTTGTTTCTAGTCTAGACACAACGATCCGAAGCGAACCCAAGAAATTTTCTAATACACCAACATCTTCTTCATAATGGTATGTGGGGTTCAAGTAATAAGCTACACAATATAAAAAATGATAACACTTATAAATGATAACATTCAAAATGATAACACTTATCAATAATAAAAATATAAATTGATAAACAATAAGTTTACCTGCCATATGAATATGTTGAATGATTTGTTTTTTCCATCGAGCATCAATGATGTCAAGATATTTTTTGCACGATTTAGGAGCCGCATCTTTGACAGCTTGTCTTGCTCGTTTCATTGCTTCATATACATATGGAATTGTTGCTTTTCTTTCCTCATCCACCATTCTTAGAACTTTTGCAATAGGTGTATGCATATTCAACACATTTTTGGCGGTCTCCCAAAATTTAGGATTTAGAATTGTCCCTTGAACTCGCTTTCCAACTGGATCCTTTGCTGCCGCAGTCCTAGACCAATCTTCTGAAGTAAACATCCTTTGCAAACCATTTCTCTGCTCCAACATACTTTGTAAGGCAATATAATTAGTGGCAAATCTTGTTTGCCCTGGCCGAATCAATTCCCCCGAACAAAATGTTCGCATTATATCCAAGACTCTATTATGATTATAAATAAAATTTGTCACTCTTTTAGCTTGCTCTAGTACATTTTGAACCGTTTCAATCTTGGAAAAATCATGCAAAATCAAATCTAGAGAGTGGGCAGCACAAGGAGTCCAATATAGGTGTGGTCTTCTTTCCATCAACATTTCACCAGCTTTTTTGTATGCACTGCCATTGTCTGTAATAATCTGAACCACATATTTCTCTCCAATCTCTTCAACAACAGCATCCATCAAACCCAAAATATAATTAGCATCCTTGTCATGACCAGAACTATCAATTGACTTGTGGAAAACAATTTTTCCATCACAATATATCAAGAAGTTAATGATAGATAATCTTGTGGTGGATGTCCATCCATCACACATGATTGTCACTCCATAAATCTCCCACTTCTTTTTGAACTGGTCAATGTACTCTTTCAGCTCATCTATCTCATTATCTAGCAATGGTCCGCCAATCTCATATGGGGTTGGGCCTTTCACACCCACTCCAGCTAAAGCAATTTCATCAATCATCAATTGGTAAAAATGACCTTGAGCTTTGCTTGGTGGAATATTCTCATAAATGAAATACTTTGCAATAGCATGTTTTGCCGACTTTGCCCACTTTTTCGGATTCCACATATGAGTTAGCTTGGCTTGCTTTACTTCCCTATTCCGATACATCGAAGGATCCATCTCTTCTATCGTGAGATCCTTTTCTCTGCCCATCCACTTTTGTGATTTTCTTGAGAATTTATCCCAAGATTCCTTCACACTATGTGAGCGCATTAAACCCTTAGATATACCACTTTTTTGGATAGATGGTCTAGAACTTCCTCCTCTAAAGCCTTGCTCGGCCATATGTATATCACGAATAGATTGTTGTTTTGCATACTCAATATCATCTCTATATTCTATATCCATATCATCATCTGAATTCTCATCGGAAGAATAAATTTCGATACCACTCCTCCGCCTCGATCCACCAATTAAATTTTGTCTCATTTTTCTCCGTTCACCAGTCACTTCTGCATTTTCAGTCTTGTTGCGATTCAAGTAATCCCTCATAGCTTTCGCAATTTCAATAGGACACTTATCACATTGTTCCACATTATTATAACCGCCTGCCAAGTGTTGCTTTAACCGTGACACACCGCCACCCATCATTTTTTTATGGCAAAAATTACACATTACATGTTGTCGATTATCCCCAATTCGTTCGCCGTAATTCCATCCAATATCACGTTCTTTTTTTTTTTTTTGCGATGATTCAGTAGCTATATTCTTTCCTTTTGATGTCATATCTACAATAAATATCATTACGTTATTAAATATATTAAATTAATTTTACAAATTAAATATGACATGTATAACACTTTTAATTCAAATATAATAATATAAAAGAATAATTACAAAAATAAAAAAAAATAATGAAGGGTATCAAATTAAATTAATGGTACTTATGTATGCAGTGGGGTATTAAATATAATTACAGTTGGGTGGTAAATGTAATTGTAGTGGGATATTAAATGTAATTACAGTGGGTATTAACTATTAAATGTAATTGTAGTGGGTATCAAGTATAATTACAGTGGATATCAAGTGTAATTACAGTGGATATCAATTGTAATTACAATGGTATTAACTATTAAATGTAATTATAGTGGGTGGTAAATATAATTACAGTGGGTATTAACTATTATATGTAATTACTGTTGGGTATTGAATGTAATTACCGTATGTATTAAATATAATTATAAGGGGTATTAAATATAATTATTCATACATGTAACAAAAAAAAAAAAAAAATTTATATATATATATATATAAGGCAGACGGCATAAACGACTCAGACAACACACTCACACCACAGCCGAGTGTTTTGGTCGCAGCGATGGTCGCAACGATGGGAGAGAGAGAGAGAGAGAGAGAGGAAGAAGAAGAAGATACCTCGGCGATGGCGATGGCGATGGCGATGGCGAAGGCTCTGCGTGGAAAATTCGAGCCCTAGATCTGCGTGGAAAACCCGAAAATGGCTGAATCTCCTGAAATCTGGACTCAAGGTTAGTTCCTCTAGTCTTCTCCTTCAATTTCTCTGTCTCTTCGAGCTCCCGATTTTGATCCAAAATGCTTTCTGTCTCTTCGAGCTCCCGAATCTCCTTCAATCTGGACTCCCGATTTTTTCTCTGTTAAATTGGACTGACTTNCCCGATTTTGATCTAAAATGCTTTCTGTCTCTTCAAGCTCCCGAATCTCCTTCAATCTGGACTCCCGATTTTTTCTCTGTTAAATTGGACTGACTTGTGGAAGGAATCTGCTTTCTGTGCCTCATGTGATTTCTGTTAAATTCTTGTGCTTTCTGTGCCTCATGTGATTTCTGTGCCTCATGTGACTCCCGATTTTTTCTCTGTTAAATTCTGACCGACATGTGAAAGGGCATCTCTGTTTTTTTGTTTTTTTGTTACCTGGAGTGAACCACATCCAATCGGTACTGTTTCGACCGAAACGGTACCGATTCGACCGAAACGGTCCGATACACTGCCGATTCGAACTAAACATTGGAATTTTAGTATTCATCCCCTGTTTCGTGTCGGTGTGTTGAAATTCCGAAACGTTTCGGACGTTTCGGATGTTTCGACACGAGATTTCGTTCCTTGGTAGAAAGTAATGTGCCCCAAATGTGTCAGGGAGTTTTCGACAATTTAAAAAAAAAAAAAATCGGACACTATTGACGTGTTCGTGTCCCAGACATGTCGGATACTGATACGTGAGCCAAATTGAGTGTTCATGCTTCATAGAAAAGCAAAAAGCAAATTTTTATTGCTCTTTCTTAAGCTGAAACTATGTACCGTGCTATGGCCTCTACTACGACTAAGATAGTCCAGTTACGATGGCAGCTTGCCAATCTTGGCATCTCCTTATCTTTCCCAACCCTTATGTACTGCGATAACACAAATTTTATTCAGATTGCTCATAACTCAGTCTTTCAGGAGTGTACAAAGTATATTGAGATTGATTGTCACTTTTGCGCCATCTCTTTCCTTTTCTTCCTTTTACTATGCCGCTAGCGAATTTCTTTACAAAATCCCATACCACACTATAATATATTTTCATTTTTTTCTTGACAAACTCTTGATGTTCCTTGCCATCACATCATGAGTTGGAAGGGGGTGTTAGAGTATTATAGCATATTATTATTAAGGGTAGTTTAGTCATTTACTTTATTTTGTATTGTCTTACTATATAAGGGTCTGTAGTGTGCATCTTCACTTCGGCCATAATAATATTTTTCTCTTTTCTCCTCTTCTTTCTTGCTTGATTAATATTATCAACTTGATCTTGGTTCAAGGTTGTTTTGAAATTTGTTTTCCTTGGTAAAATTAATAGGGTTGTGAGACAAATCTTGTTACTTAATCTTGGTTCAAGATAGCCTGATTATTATTATTATTATTATTTTTTAAATTGGTGAATAAGCCTATATCAACTTGTAATGACTTGGCTTAATTGCACATGATATTGCTCCCTTTGGGTTGCTACTCGCGGTTTTTAAAATGCGTCTCAATTTAGGAAGCACGGATACCCCGGCGAGAGTCGATATAGCGGTGTCGAACACGTGTCTGACATGGATATGCGTGGGAACGCACCAGGACACATATCCAACACTTTTACAAGTGTATTGAATAGAAAACTGAAAATAAAAATTCGAATATGTGAAGGATACGAAAAAGATACGGGAGGAATACAGGAATAAGGGGTTGAAAAAAGGAAAAGAAAAAAAAGAAGACACAGATCGTTAGATCGTCGACAAAGTAGAGAAGGAGAAGCGATATTGTATCTGTTTCGGATCTCCTTCTTTCCTTCTTCCTCTCTCCGGCTACTTCTCAGTCGGAGCCCTAGCTAGACTCTTTTTTCTTTTTTATTCTCTCTCGTTGTCTCTCTCAACTGAACAGACTCTGCGTTGCTCGTTTATTACTATTGTATCTCTTATTTATTAGTTATTGAATAAATTAACTCACAGGCCACAGGCCACAACGCACCATGACCTAATTCTAACACATTAGCCTATTACTTAATTATTGTAAAATATTAACCAGCTACTCAATGATTTTTAGATCTCATTATTAATTTTATTTATATAAAAAATATATAATATTATTTTAATTAGCCGTTTCCTTGTCGTACTCATGTTTTATATTTTGAAACTTTGTCGTATCCCCCAGTTCGTATCCGTGCTTCCTAGGTGTCAACAGTTTAGATAGAATATTTACATATTCAGTGCAACAACCTCGGGCCTGGTTTTGTGGGACAAGTTCATGGATCAGACATCTCACCAACCTCCTCACCTCATCCTTGACTAGGGTCTCTTGGACTGATGGATGTCTGGACTTTTGGCTGTCTCACAACCTTGGCTTCTTTTCTTACTCTAGCTTGAATTCTATTCTTTAAACTTGTCAGATTTTAAGATTGCAAGGGGACATCTATCCGGGCCCACATATAGATTCGTCTGTTTTGAAACTTGATTGAGATTGTTCATGTTTTAAAGGAGTCGTGTTCAATATTAGTTTTGAGTATATTGCTTTGTCCATTGTCCAATGAGCTCTCTTGGGCATTAAGTCATCCCGCAATAAAGTCGGTGGCTCTATTGCTCTCCCTCCAACAACAAATGACTCTAAAAGACTGCAAGGCACATTGCATATTCAGTGAAGCGAACATTGACTCACTGTTCAACAAATATGCCACACCAACATGAACTCCTAAGTTTTAACCCGCAAGTATGGTATGTTGTTTGACTGAAAAGAGTCGACTGAGAAAAGTGACTGTATGTGTTGTATGAAAGTTCGAGATGGAATGTATCTTTTAGTTCTTGAAGAAATTAGATTGACCTCGTTGAGCAATGTTTACAAGATGGAATCTATTTATATCAAAAGGAGCAGGAAACTTTCATTAAGTTTGTATTTTGAACCTTCTTTGTTAGAATTCTGTTTGATGCCTGAACGGATTGGTACTACTGGTGGAATTTCTCATATGTATCCCGTTGTTGAGAATTTCTTCATAGTTATAAATATTTGTAGTTGTCGCTCTGATACTTCATTTTTATGCATTTGATCCTTTCAATAATAATCATCCTTTCTGGTGTATAAGCCATTATACCTTATTTTTTTTTACAGATGGAACCACTAATTTTGCACACTGCTATCCTAGCTTTGCAGTCTCAGTGGGAGTTCTGTTCAGAGGAAGGCCAGCTGCAGCCACTGTGGTACTTAATCACCCAAGTTTCCTAGCTTCGGGTTTGAATTTTTGAAATTCTCTGGTTATTCATTAATGGAAAGCAGTAACATGTTTGGAAACATTTTCTGTTTTTTTTTTTCTTATCTGAATCGAATAATTCCTCAAACGATGTTCTACAAAATGGAATTTAACATGTTTATAATCTAAACTCAACTTTGTTTCTTTCTGTTTTTTTTTTTTTTGTCTTCCCCTATCATTTAGGTGTTTCAATAAAAAGGGCATGTCTTGAAAAATCTGAAATTCTGTTTAATATAGGGTTATTACTTATTTGTCAATTGTCATCTTGTTTTTCATCCTTTAAGAATTATTCTTCTCTTTTTAGGTATCTAAATGGTCATCTAATGAGGTAAGAATGGCTGTAGAATCAGGTTGCGAAAGAACATAAAAAAATTGGATGAGTTCCCCACACCCAACCTTTATGGTGGGTGGCCAGAGAGTTAGGTTTTGACTCGATCCTTGGTGTGATGAAATTTATTCTTCTGAGGTTTCAATTTTTAGACCTTTTGCAACTATCTGACAATTTTCTTAGAGAATTGTGATTTGAGGTCCATACTTTTGTGGGCCTCGTTGGGATTGCAAAATGAAGTTGCTGAAATGCTTTCCTTTCCTGGCTATGGGGTTTTGGTTCAGGAGGACGGACGATAGTTGGAATTGAAAAACCTTCAAAGGGAGGGAAGTTTGAGGTTCATTTGTTCTATAGGTCCGCTAGAAGGGAATATGCATCCTTGGGCGGAAGATGAATCCCTATTCATGTCGCATGCGTAAGGGCAGGAAGATTAATCGGTTGGAAAGTACAATATTTCCTCTCAAGTTGACATATTCAAGAAACAAGAACTCTTAACACTCCTTCTGAAGCTGGATCTCTAAAACCTCTCGGAAGCTGGAGTATAGAGATAACAAATCCCCAGCTTGGAACAAAGATTAGTGAAGGTGGACAGAGGCAATGGTTTGGTACCATGCCACATATCTAAAGAGTCGAGCAAATGAGCAGAAAAACTAAATACATTCTCATTCATTATTTCAACAACATTTAGCATGCAAAGACTTTTATTTACAGTAACCTTTCCCAACAAATATCCCATTTTTTTATCTGTTGGAGTATTTTAGTATTAGGGGCAGATTAGGCATTTATTTTATCTTGTGTTGTCCTACTATATGAGGGCCTCTATTTTATATCTTAAGTTAAGCCGTAAGATAAGTTGATCTGCAATAATATTCTCTCTTTCTTTTATGTGACTTTTCTTTCAATTGTATTATCAATGTTTTCATGGTATCAGAGCGTTCTTATCCTCAAACACAATTAGAAATGAAGTAGTGTACACAAAAAGGTATACCATGAACTGCTTAGGTTCTGATCTTCAGTAAGTTCATTCACATTGGGTTTTCCAGGCATACCTCAAATTGCTTAGGTTTTTGACTCAGACAGTGTTATTTAAGGCGTAAAGCGAATCGAAGCGACTAAGACTCCTAAAGCTTAGGCGAGAAGCGAGAGGCGAAGTGAAACGCTTTACTAAAGCGAAGTGAATAGTTAAAAAAAAGTAAATATTTTAGTTTAATTACTTCTAAATATCTGAGTTCTAATTTTATAAATACTAAATATTTAAATGCAAACAAAATCATAAACATTTAAATTCAAACAAACACTAATAATATCTCAAATTTTAATAACAGTCATGACTTAAACATTTAAATTCAAACAAACACTAATAATATCCCAAATTTTAAAATTTAAAAACATAAGACACGCTACTAATAAAATCAGCACTACTACCAACGAAATCATCAAGTTCAAATGCATTACAGAAAAATCAGGATTACAGAAAATCAGTATTCATCATTATAGAAAATAAAAATCAACATCAGGACAGAAAATCAGCATTTAGGATTACAAAAAATCAGCATTTAACATTTCAAAAAATCAGAATCACCAAAAATAAGCTATGCAAAATTATTCGAAATAAGCAATACAGAAAATAAGCAAAAGCATTACAAAAATCAGCATTAAGTATTGCAGAAAATCGGCAGAAGCCAAAAAAAAAAAGGAACAAAAAAGCAAAATCAGCAAAAAGAGAAGAAATAGAGAGGACAGAATTAGCAAAAAGAGAAACAGAATCAGCAAAAAGGGAAGATGAAGCAGAGAAGAAGAATCAGAACTAGAAACAGAGAAACAACAAAAAGAGAAGAAACAGAATTAACAAAAAAGAGGAGAGGAGAATCAGATCAGCAAAAAGAGAAGAAACATAAACGGAGCAGTAGAAAAAAAAAAAAAGAAGCAAAATCAAAAAAAAGAGAAGAAATAGAAATAGAGAAACAGAACTAGAAGCAGAAAAAGAAACAGAGAAGAAGAACCAGAAACAAAAGAGGAGAAGAAAGAGAGAAGACACAGAACCAGAAGGAAGAAGAATCAGCAGAAGAAGAAAAGAGAGGAGAGAAAAAAACGTACCTTTGTTGTCAAAGTAGAAGTAGGAAAAGCAGCAGGAGAAGCAACAATAGAAGCCACATGTACTGTATTTTTTGTCGAAGACGAAAAAGAAGAATTAAAAAAGTAGAAGAGAAGAGGAGGAAGAGAGAAATAGAGAAAAAATAGTACTTCTATGTGATTTTTTTCCGTCGAAGAAGAAGAAAGAGCAACAGATTAGGATTTTTTTTCTGTTGAAGAAGACAGAGCAATAGCTAGAAGAAGAAGAAGAATTAAAAGAAGAAAATGAGAAATAGAAGAGAGAAGAAAAAGAGAAGGAGACAAACTTGTCGTCGTCTAGTAAGGAAGGAGCAGCAAATGTTGTCGTCTGACCCTTTAGGCACAATTAGGGTTTGGGTGTTGTATATATTGGGATAAGGGGGTAATTGTGTGTATGGGCATCTCATAATTTATTTTTAATTGCCCTAAGAAGAAGAATTAAAGAAGAAAATGAGAAATAGAAGAGAGAAGAAAAAGAGAAGGAGACAAACTTGTTGTCGTCTAGTAAGGAAAGAGCAACAAAAGTCATCGTCTGACCCTTTAGGCACAATTAGGGTTTGGGTGTTGTATATATTGGGATAAGGGGGTAATTGTGTGTATGGGCATCTCATAATTTATTTTTAATTGCCCTAAGAAGAAGAATTAAAGAAGAAAATGAGAAATAGAAGAGAGAAGAAAAAGAGAAGGAGACAAACTTGTTGTCGTCTAGTAAGGAAAGAGCAACAAAAGTCATCGTCTGACCCTTTAGGCACAATTAGGGTTTGGGTGTTGTATATATTGGGATAAGGGGGTAATTGTGTGTATGGGCATCTCATAATTTATTTTTAATTGCCCTAATCCAACGTTCCATAATAAAAATAAAACAATCCAATGGTTCATAATTAAAAAAAAAAGCAACTTTAAAATCTTAACTAAGTTCTCGCTTTTTGGTCGCTTCTGTCAGTTCGCTTCGCCTTGGTTGTTCAGGGTGACACTATCTCACCTCGCTTTGCTTCTCGTCTAAGTGCTCGCCTTTTCATAACACTAGACTCTGGTGCTACATATTATATGACTAGTGGCTCTTCTTTGTTTGTATCTACTTTCTCTCCTCCATCTATTTTGTACTTTCAATGAATGGTACTCAAATGTCTTTGCTGATGTCAGGACTATTATTTCTCCACCCCATACACTTTCTGATGTCTATTATGTCTCAACTTACTTTGAATTTGATCTCAGATAGTCAACTCTTTGACTTTGGATTTTCTGTTCAATTTTCCTCTTTCGATTGTGTTGTGTGGGATCCACATTCCAAGAAACTAATTGGAACACGTCGTAGAAAGGGAGGCTATATGTATTAGATAAGCTACATGTTCCAAATATTGCAGCTTTCACCGTTGATTTGTGATCTTTTCATTTAATTCCACAGTCTTCTAGTTTTTACTTGCGGCATTCTTGTCTTGGTCATGTATCTCATTCTCATTTGAAATATTTAGCTTCTATTGATAGTTTGAGTAATTTAGAGTGTTATGACATTTCTAGCTGTAGTGGATTCCAGTTAGCTAAGTTTATTGCATTACCTTTTACTAAAAGTCTTACTAGTTCTCTTGCATCGTTTGACCAAGTTCATTTTGATGCTTGGGGGTTGCTCCTATTTCTACAAAAGGAGGGTCTAGATATTATGTTTTCTTCATTAATAATTATACTAGGTACTATTAGGTATATCTAATGAAGTATCATTTTGAATTCTTTTCTATATTCTCTATATTTCGTGCCATGATATGTACCCAATTTTCCTCTGTTATAAAATATTTTCGTTGTGATCAAGGAGGAGAATATTCTTTTAATTTTTTTTGAGATCTATTAAAATCTAATAGCATTATTTGTGCAAATGTTCCAAGTTTTTTTTGGCGGGAAACAGTTCTTACTGCGGTTCATCAAATTAATTGTATTCCTACTGTCCCCCCTTCTAGAATCTCTCATTTTAAAAAATTGTGTGGTAAGCCACCTTAATTATTTTTCCTTGCGTCTGTTTGGATACACCTATTTTGTCTTACTTCCCACTGCTCTTTGTACTAAACTTTCTGCTCGTTTTGCCCTATGTTTTTCTTGGTTATGGTAAGGACCAAAAAAGGTATCGTTGTTATGATCCTATTACACAAATTTTATGTTTCTCGTCATGTTGTTTTCATAAAACATATTTCCTTCCAATCTATTCCAACCAGTTCTTCATATTTGCATAAATTTGATCTCATTTACATTAATCTATTTCTAGCTGATATTTTCACTGACCATTATATTCGTGATATGACAATCTCTGATGTGACTTCCTTTTCTATGCTCGCAGCACTCTCGTTGTCTCTTCTCTTGATGCTGTGTCTCTCCCTTCTCCTCTTGTCACTCAATTAGATTCTGACACCGTGGATTATGCTCTTTGACATCCTCAATGCTCTTGGAAGTGTCTACATACGTTTTGTTTCTCTAACTCCTGCTATTCTTTTGATTTTTATTCATTTCTCTCTTTTATTTATTCTTTGTCTGAACCCACCTCCAGCAAGGAGGCTATATTTGATCCTCTTTGACAACATATAATGGATGAGGAGCTCTCTGCCCTACATAAGACCCGAGCTTGGAAGTTAGTATCTTTACCCTTTTGGCAAATGCACCATTAGTTGTAAGTGGATTTATGAGATCAAAATCAATCTGATGATTTTGTGGAAAGGTATAAGGCTCGGTTAGTAATCAAGGGATTTGCTCAAGAGTATGACTTAGATGCCAAGATGACCACAATACGTACTATAATTGTAGTAGCCGCCATTCGTCAATGGAGCTTGTCTCAGCTAGATGTGGAAAATGCTTTTCTCCATAGAGACTTATCTGAAGAGGTTTTTATGACACTTCTTCTTGGAATGTCTCATAGTCTTAGTCAAGTATGCAGAATTCATAAGATTTTATATGGCCTTAAATAGGCTCTTAGGGCATGATTTGTCAAGTTTTCATCAGTCATTTGTTATTTGGGTTTTCGTGCTAGTGATCATGATTCTGCTCTTTTTTTGCGCTCCACTTCTTTAGGCTCTATTATTCTCTTACTTTATGTTGATGATATGATTATTATTGGTGATGACATTGTTGGAATAGAACTATTGAAAGATCAGTTACAATTTCATTTTGAGATAAAAGATTTGGGTCAGCTTTGATATTTTTTTGGGGATTAAGGTTACTTTGATATTTTTTTGGGGATAGTATGGATCACAAGTCTACCACTGTTTTTTATATATTTCTTGATAATTCTCTTATATCTTGAAAAAGTAAGAAGCAAATTGTTGTGACTCATTTTTTAGCTGAAGTTGAGTATCGTTCTATGACATCTACCACAACGGAGATAGTCTGGTTACGATAGTTGCTTGCTGATTTTGACATCTCTTTATCTGTTTCTACCCCTATGTATCGTGACAACACTAGTTCTATTCAGATTGCTCACAACTTGGTCTTTCATGAGTATATAAAGCATATTGAGATTGACTGTCACTTTGTGCGCCATCATTTCCAATTGAGCACTACCTCTCTCCCCCTTATTTCTTCTATTATGTAGTTAGCGGATTTCTTTACGAAATTTCATACTATAGTGCACTTTTGTTTTCTTATTGGCAAACTCTTGATATTCTCTGCTAGCACATCATGAGTTTGAAGGGGTTGCTAAAGTTTTTTAGTATATTGGTATTATAGGTAGATTAGGCATTTACTTTATCCTGTGTTGCCGTACTATATAAGTGCCTCTATTTTATATCTTAGGTTAAGCTGTAAGACAGATAAGTTGAACAACAATAATATACTCTCTTTCTTTTATTTTACTTTTCTTTCAATTGTATTATCAATGTTTTCATTATCATGATAATCTTGTCACTCTGAAAGGTTACTTTAATACTTTCACCCTCACCTTATTCAAGACAAGTAACGACACCAAGTTCCAAGTCCAACGAATGTCAGGCACATAGAGCACATCAGACAGTGAGAAGATTTTCGGAAGTCAACTTTAGTCCCACTTTTCCTTTACCCATAGCTGGCAAGGTTCTAGAGTCACCCATAAATACTTGTTCCTCTTCGTCCCTTACAAGAATGTAGGAGGTAAAAGCACTTCTAATGCCATATATGTGTTTGGTAGCCCTAGAGTTTATCAACCAATTTTTTGTAGTGGCAACCACGACTACCTGGAAAATTGCCGCAACAATGATGTCATCTGCCTTAATTAAATTGACATTCGGCTTGACAAGTTTTTCATTCTGCTTTCGCTGCCAACATTCTTGAGCATGATGTCCTATATTTTCACAAATAAAACTATTAAAACAACTATCTACTCCAAAAGCTTAATGATAGGGTGTAACTTAAGTATTTATACTTCAATACGCCTTCTCATGTGCTGGTTAAATTTTGGATTTAGCACGTGAAAACTTTTTTATAATTAGGGTAGTGGCTTGATTCGAACACAGGACGTCCTGCCCAGATATCATGTTAAATAATCATCCACTACAAAATGTTAAACTTAAGCTTAAACTCTTAGAGATGGTGTAACATTAGTATTTATACTTCAACAAAAACAATTACCTTTATTCTTGAAATTAAGACCTTGGGCCCTATGCAACTGTTTTTCCATTGTGGTTCCTTTTACCATGCTCGTTGTCTTCGCAATTTTGGCCTTAGAAATTTTTGGCCTTCACAATTTATCCTTCATACAACTTTGCTCCTTAATCTTATAATGGATGATGAAATCTTCTAAAGACATATCCTTCCTTTGATGTTTGAGATTATTTTCGTAAACTTTCCATGACCCGGGGAATTTTTCAATCAAGGCACCGACATCAAATGGTTCACTCAAAGTAATTCCTTTATTCAGTAACTCGTTAACAATTTGATGATACTCTTGAATTTGAGAGGACACATCCTTATCCTCAACCATTTTATATTCTAGGAAATTTTCTATTGCATACTTTTTAATTCCAGCATCTTCGACAATAAACTTTTTCACCAAATTATGCCAAATCTCTCTAGCATGCTTATAATTATAGTAAACATCAAATAATTCATTTGAAAGAGATTCAAGATAGTATTTTGACAAATCTTATCAACCTTTTTCCCATTTTCTTTTTCCTTTTCATAATTTTCCGAATTTTCTTTTGGTTTCAAATCAGTCAAAACAAAGGAAACACTTGTAATATCTAATAGCGTCAAAATTCTTTGTCACCAACCTTTAAAATTAGACCCATTGAAAGACTTGATTTTTTGTCACATCTAGAATAGTCTTATTTATAATTGTGGCATACATGTTATTCTACTCTTGAGATTGTTGTGAAAATAAATGTCAAGATGCTACAAATAAGAGGCAAAGAAAAGAAAAATATCGATCGTCGTCCACTTTATCTATTTCGAATGTTCTGATGGTGACTGAGTTGATAGTCATTGTGATAGATGGTCTATTTCTGAGTATTGTACATTTATTGGGCAGTAATCTTTTTACATGGCATAATAAGAAACAAAATGTGGCGGCAAATCTAGTGTAGTGGCTAAGTATCGTTTCATGAATCATATTTCATGTGAGATGTTCTGGATTTGTTTTCTATTTTGTAAGATAGGGATTGATGTGTCATCTTCTATGTAGATGCATTGTGACAATCAGACAATCATTTTTATTGCCAATATTCCAATAATCCTATTTCATTAGGGCACAAACACATTGAAGTTGATTATCATTTTATTCGGGAACTTTTGACGGGAAAGGGGATTATCACTTATGTCAAATCTGGTGATTAAATCCGTGATGTTATTACCAAACCATTAACGCGATCCACCTTTTGCAATCTTTGTTCCAAGCTAGACAATTTTCTTGAGGGGGTAGTGTGTAAATTATTAGAATTTCCTTCTTTCCTAATATTTTCATTTCCTATTATGAATATCAAACTAGTATAAAATTATAAATAGGTGGTAAAGTGTACAAACCTAACACCAAGGATCAAAATTTTGTTTCGGTGCATTGATTCGGTCACCTAAAAAATGGAAATATTTCGACGTATTTCAGAAACGTTTCGATCCATTTCGGAAATAGAATAAAAAAAATAAAAAATTTAAGAATTATTTTTCTAAAATATTGGTCAAAATATACCAAAATATCTTGAAATATTTCGAAACATTTCGAAACAATTGTACAAATGCATTAAACATTACAAAATACAAAAAACACCTCGAACCATTATAAAACATCTCAAAATATTAGAATTTTGATTTTATTACTATTTCGTTTCGGCCTCCTTGAAAACGAGAACATTTCGGATATTTCGAAACAAATTTTGATCATTGCGTAAGTATCAAAATTTTGTTTCGGTGCATTGTTTCGGTCATCTAGGAAACGGAAATGTTTTGACGTGTTTCGGAAATATTTTGACCTGTTTCGAAAATAGAATTTGAAAAAAATAAAAAATTTAAGAATTATTTTTTCACAACATTGGTCGAAATATACCAAAATATCTTGAAATACTTTGAAACATTCTGAAATAATTATGACAAATGCATTGAAATATAACAAAACATTTCGAAACATTATGAAACACCTCAAAGTATTAAAATTTCAATTCCAACACTAATTCGTTTCGATCTCTTTAAAAACGGAAACGTTTCAGATGTTTTGACCGTTTCGAACGATATTTTGATGTTTGTTTGTTGGACAAATAATTCGGGGATGGTGGTCCTTGTTTTATGCTCGAGTATCTCGATATGATTTGTGGTAGCCATAAACCTCTTCATTGACCTACACTAGTTTCCCACTAACTTTGGGTGTAAACTTTATCTTTTTACCCAATGCTATGTGTCTTGAAGATGTTTGAAGATGTCTTTGGTGTTAAAATTGAATTTCTTAGAGTAAAGAAGGCTACTTTCAGCCACTTGTCAGTTATAATATCTTTATTGCTAGTGTAAGTAATGTTGAGGATATGATTGTATTTTAGGTGGAGTTTGTTGGAGGCCCTATGTGTTGGAACACTCGCACATTTTCTGCAGCTGCTGGTATGAAGGTTCTATCTAAGCAGTTACATGACTTGCTCTTCATTTGACAAATTCTAAAGCAGGGTTATGGTTTATGTAATCCATATTTTTGAAGGTGGAGGTGCATTTTGTAATGGGCAAAAAATTCATGTTAGTCAAACAGACAAGGTGAGGCAATATGCCATATTCATACTACATTCTCAAATAGGGGGGGGGGGGGGCCTTTTTTCTTATATTCTGTAATTTTGGGTGATGCTGGAATTAGGAGGTTCCTGGTCTGATATGATATTTAATTTTGGAGGTGATGCACATGATGAGAGTAACTGACTAAGTATGAGCCACAAACATAACTTCTGGCAATTTTTATATGGCTTCAAGACTGTCCCCGGAAATGCTTGAGCTTTGTATTCTTTTTGAAACCGCATGTACAAGCAAACTATTTCTATTTGTTACATTTATCATGCTGCTTTTCCTACTTTCAATAACTGCTGGTTACAAAACAATCAAGCCAAATATTAAGTGGTTTGACACTCCAGATAAGTTCATAGCTTCTAAAGATTTTCTTTTTTTTTTCTTTTACTAGTATACTTTTCTGAAAAACTATATTTCTGTGCCACAGCGTACCTCACCCTCTTCATTCTTTGTGTGCTTAAATGTTTTGCATTTATGTTTAGGTGGAGCAATCTCTACTAGTAACAGGGTTTGGGTATGAACATGATGAAGCATGGGCTACCAACATAGAGTTATTTAAAGAATTTACTGACACAAGCCGGGTAGTACCTTTTCTTTTCTCTTTATATTCCTTACTCTAACTCGGTTTGTCTAAAGTTATTACCTAGTTTGACTTTGTTAAATGAGGGTACTTTGAGGGCTGGATTGAGTACAAACATAACTATTGGTATTATTTGCATAGAGTGCCAGCCTTCTGATTTGAAACCATCCAATTGGTAGCCATGCATTTTACCACAGCACAAGGCGATGATCTCTCCTAAGCAAGAATTAAAATTTCATTTCGGTGCATTATTTCGGTCACTAAGAAAACGAAAATGTTTCGAAAATATAATGAAAAAGAATAAAAAATTTGGGAATTATTTTTTTCAAAACATTGGTAGAAATATACTAAAGCATCTTGAAATACCTTGAAACATTACGAAATAATTGTGTAAATGGGTCAAAACATTACGAAACACCTAGAAACACCATGAAGTATTAGAATTTTGATTTCATCACTAATTCGTTTCAGTCTCCTATTAAACAGGAACGTTTTTGGTTGTTTTGATTGTTTCAATACGAAATTTTAATCTTTGCGCCTAAGTTGCTTTGTCTCTACATCATAGTTGGGAAGGGTGTTTATCGAAGGTATTGTGCTAAAAGTTTTGTCCTTTCTTTCTCTCCCTTTTGNATTAGGAGGTTCCTGGTCTGATATGATATTTAATTTTGGAGGTGATGCACATGATGAGAGTAACTGACTAAGTATGAGCCACAAACATAACTTCTGGCAATTTTTATATGGCTTCAAGACTGTCCCCGGAAATGCTTGAGCTTTGTATTCTTTTTGAAACCGCATGTACAAGCAAACTATTTCTATTTGTTACATTTATCATGCTGCTTTTCCTACTTTCAATAACTGCTGGTTACAAAACAATCAAGCCAAATATTAAGTGGTTTGACACTCCAGATAAGTTCATAGCTTCTAAAGATTTTCTTTTTTTTTTCTTTTACTAGTATACTTTTCTGAAAAACTATATTTCTGTGCCACAGCGTACCTCACCCTCTTCATTCTTTGTGTGCTTAAATGTTTTGCATTTATGTTTAGGTGGAGCAATCTCTACTAGTAACAGGGTTTGGGTATGAACATGATGAAGCATGGGCTACCAACATAGAGTTATTTAAAGAATTTACTGACACAAGCCGGGTAGTACCTTTTCTTTTCTCTTTATATTCCTTACTCTAACTCGGTTTGTCTAAAGTTATTACCTAGTTTGACTTTGTTAAATGAGGGTACTTTGAGGGCTGGATTGAGTACAAACATAACTATTGGTATTATTTGCATAGAGTGCCAGCCTTCTGATTTGAAACCATCCAATTGGTAGCCATGCATTTTACCACAGCACAAGGCGATGATCTCTCCTAAGCAAGAATTAAAATTTCATTTCGGTGCATTATTTCGGTCACTAAGAAAACGAAAATGTTTCGAAAATATAATGAAAAAGAATAAAAAATTTGGGAATTATTTTTTTCAAAACATTGGTAGAAATATACTAAAGCATCTTGAAATACCTTGAAACATTACGAAATAATTGTGTAAATGGGTCAAAACATTACGAAACACCTAGAAACACCATGAAGTATTAGAATTTTGATTTCATCACTAATTCGTTTCAGTCTCCTATTAAACAGGAACGTTTTTGGTTGTTTTGATTGTTTCAATACGAAATTTTAATCTTTGCGCCTAAGTTGCTTTGTCTCTACATCATAGTTGGGAAGGGTGTTTATCGAAGGTATTGTGCTAAAAGTTTTGTCCTTTCTTTCTCTCCCTTTTGGCACTTGTTTGTATAGGGTGTGAGAAGGCTTGGTGCTGCTGCAGTGGACATGTGCCATGTTGCTCTGGGGATTGTAGAAGCATATTGGGAATACCGTCTAAAACCATGGGATATGGCTGCTAGTGTTTTGGTAATGCTATTCTTTCTCATATATCTTAACACTTCCTTTAGATGTGCATGGCCAAGTTCTATATTAGAGGAACTAATGAAGATGCACCAAATTCTTGGTCGATCTTGGGACCTCCGTACTAGAAAATTAAATAGTTATCACCTTTGTTTCTTTACTCTGCTAATGGTTGCTGTGATTGATGGCTACCAAGTTAGCCCTTTGACTTAAATTTAGCTTATTTCCAAACATTTTCTCTCTCTCTCTCTATATATATGTGTGTGTGTGTGTGTGTATTGTAAACGACTGATCAACAACATTGTTACGAGCCAAATTGACGCAGACATAACTGATTTATGCATCATTTCTTTGCCCCAAAGATCATGTACTTTAAGCTTCCACTTAAAGTTTGGTTTCTGAGAGGATCAGAATTTTAGAGAAATATTTAGATGCCTCCCATCAACATTTGCATTATTGCCATGATATGATTGTTAGGTACTTGAGAAAATAGTAACTTTGTGCTTCCCATATGTCTAGAAGATGGACAATATTGAGGAGATTAGAAATATTTCAAAGGTTGCATTTAGGATGACTTGTGAAATGCGTGAAGTACTTCCAAGTTAACTATTTATTAGAAGTACTTTTCAAGTATTTATTATTTGTTCACACACTATTCCTCCACACTAAAAGAAATAGATCAGCAAAAATACGATTATCTTTGTTGCAATTGTTAATATATTCTAGAATGCACACACATCTTATCTGTGTCACAATTACAAATATGTTCCCGACCCCACACACGTCCACTTACCCACCCACTTAAATAGTAACGATGATGGTGGTGGTGAAATTTAAAATTAATTAGCAATGAGTAAAATGACCCCTCAAGTATATATACTAACTTTAGGTGATCCTAATTATTCAATGTGGAATACAAGATCTCTTTACAAATGGGGGCTGATGATGGCGGTGATTGCCGGTGATGGTGGTGGTAGTGGCGGATGATGTTGGTATAGGTGGCCTTCATGGTGGTGATGGTGATAAAGGCAAAAATAAGAAGTGCTTACTTAAGTGGTAAAATTACTTTCAAGTTGTTTGAAATTAATTCAAAAAAAGTTGTTCCAAACCACATTTTTTTATGCAAAGTACATAGGAGATGTGATAATTCCTTAAAGCACTTTTGCAAGTCATCCAAATGCCAATATCTTACTTCCTAAAAAACACTTCTTGTTGTGCCTATTTTGTATTTTGATAGTTTATTCCATCGAGTTCATTTATGTTTTAAGCAGATGGTTGAAGAGGCAGGCGGTACGGTTTCTTGCATGGATGGCAGGAGTTTTTGTGTATTTGATAGATCTGTCTTGGTATCCAATGGTGTGCTACATGCCAAGGTCAGTTTGTACTCTTAGTTCAATGCAGACTTACTTTTGATCTAATTTGTAGGGCTCTATCCTTCTACTGTCATGGAACTAGAGCTTAGGCTTGTGATATGAGAAACAATACATCATATGGCATGGTTATAACATTAGATAGGTATTCTTAGTCTAATTTGGCGGGCCACAACCTGACATATAAACTTTATCGTGAATGAAATATACATCAACTTGCTAATTGCCACATGTTGAGAGTATTACTATGTTATTACTATTTAATATGGTTGTAATATGTATACCACTTGGAGGGCATACTTGTCCTTTGTATGCTTATGAGATAACTATAAATACAAGTTGTTAATGAGAGGTAGGTTAAGTTCTATCACTCTCTGCCTCTTTCATATTGTGATAAATATATCACTATTTTATAAACTTAACATGGTATCAGAGTGATATTGATTTGAAGATTGACCTTGAATTTTTTTTTTTTTAAATTGAAAATTTGAACTAAGCAATATTGTTCTTTCTTTTCTTTTATTTCCTTCTCAATTTTCCCGTGTTGTGTAATCCATGCCCATGGTCTAAGAGTATGGGTGGTGATTGTGTTGTTTCTCCATGGATTGTGTCTGTGTATATTGATGTGTTGGTGTTGAGATGTGGACGATTGGGTTGGCTGCTCGTTTGTCACAGTAAATCTGGTGTTGTTGGCTTGTGGTGGTTGCTAGTGGTAAGGAGGTTGTCGTTGTTATTGCTGGAGGTTTGGTGTGACAGTTGTGGAGTGTTGTCATCGTCTCTTGTTGATCTAGGGTTTCTGTTGAACCCTGCGTGAAGAAGACGAGGACTAGAGGCTGTCATTATTGCTATCGGAGGACTGGAGTGGCGGCTGTGGAGTGTCGCCGCTGTTGTTTCCTATTGATTTAGGGTTCCAGTTGAACCCCATGGGAGGAAGATGAAGCCTAGGCTTTGGGTGTGGTTCGGGCTAACCCATTGGGTTTTATTTAACCCAGAGTTACCGGTTATTTAAATAACCCAAGTCCAGCCCAATTGTTTCATACAGCGCAGTCTAGATTGGATCTAGGTACTCAAGCCCAGCTCAAGTGATACAGCCCAAGTGGTACTCAAGCCCAACCTCGTGTGTGGTCCAAACCGGTTCAAGATGGTTCAGGCTTAGTTCAGTCGGTTTAGGCTCAGTTCCAACCGGTTCAGTGTCGGTTCATGCTTGTTTTCAAACTGTTCACCCCTCTTTTGTACCTTCCCATCTCATTCCGTGATTTCCAAACGATTCAGAGGTGATTTTACATACAGTTCAGAGTAGTTCAGCCGGTTTAGTGGGATTTTTACCCTGGTTTCGACCGGTTCAGTCTATATTCCTTTACTGCTGCTTTAGCTGATTCAGAGCGTTTCTGTAGGTTCTATGCTCTTTCTCCATCGGTTCAGCCAATATTTTAACAAGTTTGGTGCTTCTTCAACTGGTTCAACCTATATTCCCACCGGTTTAGCCTCTATTTTGACAGTTCTGTTCTATGGACCCCAAGACAGACACTCCGTCTCTTACCACTGCTCCTACCTTGCCACCCACACCATCCCCGACGATTCTTCTTAATAGTCCCATGACTTTTGTCAAGCTCAATGGTACTAATTACGTTTTACGGTCTAGTTCAAGTCTTTCTTAAGCAAAAGGACCTCAAAAAGTATTAGTTGGGAACCAAACCCAAGGCTACCAACCTTGGATTCGATCAGTAGGAACAAGAGGATACACAGATTATTTCCTTATTGTTAAACAGCATTGAGACTTATATCACCTCTATGTTTCTTTATATTGACATTGCCAAAGAGATTTGGGATCATTTGACAACTATATATTATGACACAAGTAATTTTACTTGTGCATTAGGTTTGCAAACAATATTTTTGTCTTAAGCAGGGTACTCTGAGTTTAGAAGATTATGACTCCTAAGTTCGAGGTATCTGTGAGGAATTAAAAGTTTACCACCCTTTCACCACTAATGCTACAGTTTTGCAGGGACAATGTAAGGATTTGGATGTTGTTCGCTTTTTTGTTGATTTGAAACTTTTATATAAACCTATTCGCTCTCGGATTTTGGATGGTTCTAGTCTTCTATCTCTTCTTAAGATTTTCTCTTGTTTACAATGTGTCACCTTGTCTACTACCTCTTTGACTTCCGGTATTAATCATGACTTGTCCATTGATCGCTCAGCACCTGTTGTCCCTAATTGCAACACTGATAGTCCTCAGGGTAGCCGTGGCAATCGCGACAATTGTGGAGGTCTGGGAGGTTGTACTGGTCCTCGTTCATGTCATCCAAACCACACTGTTGATTATTGTTAAGATTTACATGGCAGACCCTTTGTTTTTGCTAAGCAAGTCTCATGTAAGAATGACATTTCCTCTCTGTCTGCTCCCATATCTCAGTCGGCTCCTCCCGACTCTGAGTTAGTTACTATTACACGAGAGGAATATACTCAGTTCATGTCTCGACAGTAGGCTGCTCCATCTTCTTCCACTGTTACCTTTACCCAGTTAGGTACCTCTTCCACTTATTTCCTATCCTCCACCCGTAGTCCCTAGATCATAGACTTCAACGCTTTTGACCACATGACTGGTTTGTCTGGTTTCTTCTCTACTTATCATTTTGTTACTTCCCCACACATTGTCACTCTTGCTAATGATCCTTCCTTTAAGGTTTTTGGTTTGGGGACTACTAAATTAAGTCTTGATATGTCTTTATCATCTGTTTTATTTGTGCCTCAGTTTTTTTAGTTTACTTTCTATTAACAAGATTACTCACTCCCTTAATTGTTTAGTAACCTTTTATATTTCTTATTGTGTGTTTCAAGATCTCTAGACGAAGAGGAAGATTGATATGAGACATGAAGCTGGTGGTCTGTATTACTTTGGCCTTAATTCAATTCCTTGGGCACTTCAGACCTCATCATCTCTTTTTCAGTGACATTGTCGTTTTGGTCATCCCTCTGTCCAAAATCTGAAACATGAAATTCCTAACCTTAGTTATGTGTCATCTGTGTCTTTTACGAAGCTTGTCAACTTAGTAGGTATTACCATGTGTCTTTTCAGTCTAGAGTCAATAACCGTATGTCTAGTCCTTTTGAGTTAGTACATTCTGATGTATGGAGTCCAATAAAGAATATTTCATCTAATAAATTTTCTTATTTTGTATTATTTGTGGATGATTATTTTTGTGTGATGTAGTTATTTTTTATGAAAGCTCGTTCTGAATTATTTTTTATATTTGAGACCTTTCGTAAAAAAATCAGTCCTAATATGGTTATCGTATTCGTATTTTATGTTCTGATAGTGCTTATAAATATGAATTTGATCTTTTTTCGTCTTATCTTTGTAAAACTGGCATTGTTGGAAGTTACCCACGCATTTTTATTTCAGATGAATGTTCTTCGATATTTTTAGAGTGATGTTACCTTAATAACCATATGTCATCTTCTTTGTTAAATGGACAATGTCCATATTGTGTCATTTTTTTTAATTCTCCCTTATTTTTTTTAACTCCTAAGATTTTTGGGTGTATTTGTTATTTTCACAACTTGGATCCCGGGTTTGATAAACTTGACTCTCGTGCTACCAAATGTGTCTTCCTTGGTTACTCCGGCCCATAAAAAAGGTATCGTTGCTATCGTCCTGCACTTTGCTGTTATTTCACTAGTGCTGATATCACCTTTGCTGAATTAGTTCGGTATTTTCTAGCTTCTGCTCTGCCTTTGGATCTTGACTTTGGGGTGTTAACTCCACCCTCACCCTTTTCCTTACCGTCGGTTATACTGTTGCTTGCTGTGCTACCACCCACTTCCACCCCTTTCTCGCTCTGTGTATACTCTTGTCTTCCATGATAATTGGATGAGGAACCCCGACCGTCTTCTTTGTCGTCTCCTGATCCTATTCCCTTAGGTGCTTAATGTAGACGGGGAAAGGAAAGAAAAGGGATAACCAATCCTCGAAAGGATTAGGTCAAGAAATATAAATCTTTGCAGAGAATTCTCAAATTAATATTCAACTCTGATTAAAATAATGTAGAGTACATCCTTATTCATAGACTAAGTGTCCTATCATAAATGAACTACTCAAACTAAAACTCTATCAACTTATCCCTACTAACAAATAAAAATCCTAACAAATCTACAAAATACATTTCCCTTTGGACCAAAACTCTTAGCCTTTCGCCTAGGCTTCCAGATTCGGTCACAGTGGCCCAACCATCTTATAACTACGCCATCAATTCTCCCCCTTTAAAAGAAACTCGACTCCGGTGAGTAAGAAGGAAGGCTAAGAATACCATCTGATGAAATAGTTCGAGGAATCCATGATGAAGGCTTTTTCCCTCGACACTTTGGCTTCTCAGTGGTAACCTTACTTCCAATAGATAGAGGACGAATAGTACCCAATATAGGACTGTCAATCAAATCATCAAAATCAACCTCATTAACATCAAAAGGCTCCACAACTTGAATCTCGAAATCTGACTCATTAGATTCTTTAGCCAGGGATTTCCTTTTCAATTGTCGCAGCAACCTTTGTAAGGCACTGGAAAGACAGATAACCAAACCCTTGACAATTAAAGCATCTCGACTTGGCATTAGGGTTAACTCCCCCTTGAAAATTAGAAGTAACACTAGGGTGAGTTGGTTTATTAGAGACAAAATCACTCTCTTGTGGTTTACCAAATGGCTTATCTAGATTTGTATCCACAAAATTCTTGTCACTTTGAGTTATAGACACCCTAGAAAGCCTCAAAGAAGCCTTATTTTTCATATCATCTTCCATTTGATAGGCAATCTGAACTACATCCACCATAGTGTAAAGAAGACTTGCAACTAACCCTGAAGAAATCTCTGAATTGAGCTCTTGCCTATACATAGCAATCATTACATCCTCAATCCACGGAAACTCGGATTGGGTGGGGAAGCTATAGAACTTTCGTGTGTAATCCTCGACAAACATGCTTTCCTGATTCAACTGTGTGAACTATAGATGTGCTCGTTGCTTATAATTAGTAGACACAAAGTAATGAGTTATAGTAGTTTTCATATCATCCCATGATCTATCAAGGTGAGTTTGTTAGTACTTTACCCACCAAAGTCTTGTTATACTCTTCAATTTCGATTCTGTAAAAAATACTTTCCTCTCATCGATCAAAGAATGCCATCTAAAAAAGTTTTCAACGCTATGCAACCAATTAAGAAATATTTCAGGATTATTATCTCCATGAAAATCTCCAACTTTTAGCTTAACTCGTCTATCGATATCAAACAATCTGAGTTTGTCTTGAATCTGAGCTTGTGATGGAGGGGCCCATACAAGTACCAGTGGGGGATTGATAACTGAAGATAATAAACAATTATTGGTATTTTTCTCAATTCCTTTGCCCTTCTGATCTAGGACAATGGCTGCCAAGGCATTCACTATTTCTTTCAATGAGGCCATTGATACTTGGAGAGAATGTATTGATGCTTGGAGCAAATTTAGCCACGAATCAAATGCTTTAACTCTAGCACTTAGTTTGGCATTGGAAGAAGTGCCTTGAAAAGTTGTAGAAAATTCTGAGATGAACTATAATTTGGGAAACTATTGGGCCAAAGTGTAATTTTAGAAACTATTGGGGCCAAAATGTAATTTCTGAAACTTTAGGGATTTTTGGGACCAAAGTGTCAGTTTAGAAACTCTAGGTGTCAAATATGTAATTTTAGAAAGGCTTAGGGTGTTTGTGTAATTTAAAAGATTGGGTCAGACAATGACTTTTTTTTTATACATTTGTTTTGGGCCAAGTATTGTTGAGATATAGGTTAAGAGGGCTTAGGTTAATGGGTATGGCGAAGGCTAGATCCACGTGCTATAACTAGCTATTACGATTGGGTTAGGTTAACACTTTATAATCGAACGAGGCTTCAAATCTAGTTCTTTTTCCTCGTAAACAAACTCCCCTGATTCGAAAATTTTGTCCAAACATAACAACTTAACAATCTATTTGCAACTACTATCTAGATTTTTCTTTTGACGAAATCCAACAAGTTATTTGTTGAAGGAAGAATCTGATGACTAGAAAGGCTACAGAACAAGAAAAATCTGATGATTGGAAAAGCTACAGAATAGTAATAGTAAGTAGAGACTGTGGAAGCAAAGTGAGATTAATGGATCAGAGTTTTACTCTAATACCAATTGATGTAGACAGGGTAAGGAAAGAAAGGAGATAACCAATCCTTGCAAGGATAGGTCAATAAAGACAAATCTTTGTAGGAAATTCTCAAACTAATATTTAACTTTGATTAAAATAATGTAAAATACATCCTTATTTATAAACCAAGCTAAATGAACTATTCAATTACTAAAACTCTATCAACTTATCCCTACTAACAAATAAAAATCCTAACAAATCTACCATGTACATTTTTCTTTGGACCAAAAACTCTTAACCTTTTGTCTAGGCTTCTAGATTTGGTCATGCTGGTCTAACCATCCTATGACTACGCCATCAGTACTTCTAACACTTTACCTATTACTCTTCGGAAAGGTACTCAATCTTGTGTTACTAACCATCCCATTACTAATTTTGTGTCTTGATGGTATTTACTTTACCTCTCAACTGTCTACTTATTTTATTCATAAAATCTTACTGGTTGTGTTATTTGATCCGAGTTGGAGGAAAGCTATGGAAGTAGAGATGGATAGTTTACATCAAATGAGACTTGAAATCTTGTTTCCTTACCACTCGGTAAAAGGACTATTGGTTGTCAGTGGGTGTATACAATTAAATTTAATTTGGATGGTTCTATTGAGCAACTCAAATCGTGTCTTATTGCTAAGAGCTTTACTCAAACCTTTGGTGTTGATTATCAAGAGATTTTTTCTCCTGTTGTCAAAATTTTTCCAGTTCATGTATTAATTTTTTTGGTTGCTATTCTTGATTGGCCCTTATTTTAGTTAGATGTCAAGAATGCCTTTTTACACGCGGACTTGTCAGAGGAGGTCTAAATGGAGCAATCACTTGAGTTTACTGCTTAGGGGAGTACTGTAAAGGTGTGTGCCGGTTAAGAAAATCTCTTTATGCTTTGAAGCAGTCACCGAGGCATGATTTGACAAGTTTTCAGATATAATTTTAGAGTTTGATCTTCTTCCATGTAAGACAGACTGATGTTAGATATATTCTATTGGTTGTTTATGTGGTTACTACACTTTTTTTAGGAAATTGGCTTTCCAGTTCAACTTCTTTTACAGTTGTTCTATAATAATCTGGCAACTTTTTGATATTGTTGTCAATCCGGTATTTCATGAGAGGATCAAACATATTGAAATTGATGATTGTTACTTTATTCGAGATAAGATACTATTTGGAGATATTGCAACTCCATTTGTGAAATCTGATGATCAACTTGCAGATATGTTCATTAAAGTATTGAGCCGTACTCTTCTTATAACCATTTGTTCCAAGCATGGATATAGAAGGATTAAAATTTCGTTTCGAAACATCCAAAACATTTTCGTTTTCAAGGAGACCAGAACGAATTAGGGATGAAATCGAAATTCTAATACTTTAAGGTGCTTTATAATGTTTTGAGGTATTTTGTAATGTTTCAATGCATTTGCACAAGTGCTTCGGAATTTTTCAAGGTATTTTAAAATACTTTGGTATATTTCGGCTAATGTTTGGAAAAAAATAATTCTTAAATTTTTTATTTTTTTCGTTCTATTTCTGAAATGGGTTGAAACGTTTCCGAAACACGTTGAAATATTTTTGTTTCGTAGGTGGCTGAAATAATGTACCGAAATAAAATTTGATCCTTGATTATATGATATATAATCTATTTTTGAGGGGGAGTGTTGAGAGTATTACTATGTTATTACTATTTAATATGGTTGTAATAGGTATACCACTTGGAGAATATATTAGTCCTTTGTATGTTTACGAGATAACTATAAATACAAGTTGTTAGTGGAAGGAGGTTAAGTTTGACCACTCTCCGCCTCTTCCATATTGTGTTAAGTTTGTTTCTATTATCTAAACTTAACGCCGCAATTTAAGTTTTAAATACACAATACAAAGGCATGGAGATATTGAACATAGTTTATATATAATGGAGTGGTACATTGGATCAAAGTTGTTAGTATCGTACGATACGCGATACGTATCGTACGATACGTTACGATACAGCCCTAAAACGATACAGATCGTAGTTATGTATCGTTTTTGCGTTGTATCGTCCGATACACGATACGTTTTTACGATACGATACGTATCGGTACGATACGCACGATACGTGCAATTTTTTTTTTTTTTTTTTTTTTAAAAAAACGAAGTCGTTTTGTGCTCTGATTTTTTTTTAAAAAAAACGACAAGTGAAGACTTGTTGGCATCCGATCACAATGATGATGATGATGATGCATTTTCAATTGAAATTGAAGATTGAGTTCAAAATGGATGTTAGAAATTTGGATTAGAAGTCTCTTTGGTGTTTAAAGTTTGAATTAGTGAACTATGGTTGTGAACTTTGCATTATAATAGTAGTGGATTATGTTGATAACTTGAATAGTTGGTGGAGTATTAATGAAATGCTATATTTTTTATGAGTGTATGACTTTTTTTCAAAGGTATATATATTTTTTTATTATTTATTTAAAATTGCATCGTATCTTACGATACACGATACGATATACGATACGATACAATATTTGTATCTTACGATACGCCTTCCGATACACGATTTGATAACTATGCATTGGATATACTGGTCAGGAATTACAATCTTTAACAAACCTTACTTTAATGAAGCGAACATTTGTATTTTATATTTTCCGGGTCACGCATTGCATGACCGTTTACAAATTTGACGACCCATATTCAACTTAACTTATCAAAGCTTTGTCCCAACATTTTTGGGTCGGCTACATGAATTTTGTTTCGCCATTGTGCTTGACTATTAGAGTATTGTAGCATATCAATATTAGGGGTATTTTAATCGTTCACTTTATTTTCTATTGCCCTATTACATAAGGACCTCAATTGTCTATCCCAGGTTATTAAGTGATTGCACAAACTAAGTGCCATACTAATATTTTCTCTTTTTCTTCTTCCTCTTTCTTCCTTGGTCAATATTTTCATGGTATCATAGTATATTAGGGTCCCTAAACATAGTTAGGACATTGTAGAGTTCAACAGAAAATTTTTGTGGGGCAGATTAGGGTTGATGTCATCATTGGACGTGATGACGCCATCCATCTGGAGTAGCAGAGACCTCCTTCCTGCTAGTTTTCTCATGGGCTTCTCAATGGTGTGCTTGGTTTTCGATTTCGTGGCCATTTGGTAAGTCTTCTATTTTTCGAATGTTTTTGAAGAATTTATGCCAAAATTCTCCGATCTGGAATTTTGGGAGGATTTCTTTGAGTTTGAGGATTGAGATCCTATCTAATGGACTTGATTTGAATGTGGGATTGATCTTTTAGCAGATTCAAAGGCTGTGTAGCTGGTTTTGTTGAGTTTTGGGCTGATATAGGGGTTGGCACCCCCTGTTCTGCACGTAAGGAGTCCCCTTGCTGCTGTTCTTCTTCTATTCTGTCCTTTATGCTGCTATTCTTCTTCTGGTCTATCCCCTTAGCTTGCTGGTTTACAGCTTTGGCTGTTGACGATTTGTTGCCTTCAGTAATCTAGCTCCATGATCTAGGGTTTGAAGGTATTGGTTTGGAGGCTGAACAGGTTTTCTGTTGGGTTGACCTGCTATTTTGGGCTGTTTCTCTTGTGGGCTGACCTGCTATCTTAGGCAAGTTCTTTCGTGGGTGTGGTTGGTGGGATTATGGTTCCTTGTGGGCTTTGTTTTTTCTTATGGACTTGGTTTTCTTGTGGACGTTGGCCTTAATTTTGATTTCTTGTGATCTAGTCATGGCAAGTGGGAGTTCAGATCAGTATGAAATCTACAGGTGACAATTATGCTTAGGCTTATGTTACAAAAATATTTCTGCAAGGTAAAGATACGTGGAGTTATGTTAGTGGTGTTGTGAGAGCTCCAACTAACACTAAAGCAAAATAGTATGCAGACTTGAAGAGCAGTTGGGACATCAACAATGTTAAAATTTTTGTTTGGGTAAACAACTCTGTTGATTAGATTATCGGTGTTCCGCAAGCTAAATTTACCACAACTAAGGGGATTTGCGATTATTTAGCTATGTTGTTCGTTCAATCCAATTTTGCAAAGAGATATCAGTTCGAGTATATTTAAGGGGTAGTTTAGTTGTTTATCTTATTTGTGTTGCCCTACTATATAGAGGGTCTCAATTACGTATTCTCTTAACTAAGTTGTAACACAGACTAATGGTGCCACAATGATATTCTTTCTCGTTCTTTTTTCTCTTCTCTTCAATCTCTTTTGTGATCAAAGTTAACATGGTATCAAAATTAGTATGGTAGATTGAAAACTCAAGTTGTAAGGGAGTAATATCAATTAATAAGTCAAAAGAGTTACACCATGGAATCTCCATTCTTAACTTTTTAATTCTTAAATTTGTAAGAAAATTAAGTGACTTCCGGAAGTTACCTAAGCAAAAATGAGAAATCAAATGACTTCAGGAATCAGGTCGATTAGCGGGAGTGATGTCATTTACCCACAAGAAACACTTGTATCATGGAGAGCTTGGACCAAATTAAGCAACCAAAGATGATTTGGCTTTGGTTGTTTACTGTGGAGTTTTCTTTAGTTTTTTACTGGAGTATTGTCCATTAATGTGGCATTATGGATCACACAATAGTTCCAGTATTGCAGCGTCACCGGTTCGGTATGTTGCTTTAAAATTGTTTTGACAGGGCATTAAAATAATGTTTCTTTCACTTCATAAGCATTACAGTCCTGTATAGTGAGCATCAACAAAAATAGGATGTGAGCCATTAGGGTAATGACCATTAGATCACTTCTGTAATGAACACTTCTAGATTCCACCTGTCTTAGTTTTGTCCTGTATCTTTTCTTTTTCCTAAGTTAGAAAATCTGTCATGGACAACTGAGAGTTTAGACATCAAAACATAGCAATGAAGACATGGAAACTATGCATTCAAGTTGAAGAGTTAAACATTTTTTGCATATGGCTTGGTGCTTCTCTTCAAACATTGACTTCAACACCAGCAAAATGGTTGATCCCATCACAAATCACATCTTTATTCGTAAGAATAACCAATTAACATTCTTAGAAACATTTATGGCGAATTTAGGGAAATGTATTTTTTGACATAGTGAGACCAATGCCAAAAAGAGAAAAGTGATTTACAAATTATGAGGATGTGGAGAGTTCTATTACGGATGTTGCATGAAGTTGTCCAAGGTAACTTTGCAAGTTTCACTCGTATTGAAGATTCTTTTTTATGTTGTGATTTATGTATTTGCAATTATTTGACAGTCCATTGGGTGGATGATTGCATTATTGGTTTAATATCCTTTCTATGGAAACTTTCACCGATTTTGCTAATCATTTCTGAACTGAATTGTGCTTGGCGGGGCTATCTGTCATCTTTCTTGTAAATGTCTGTTATAGCTTTTGGTTAGTAAAGAAATCAAAGCAAATTAGCATTGCCATATATATATTATTTTGTTTCTAGAGTTTTTTTACTTGCAAGGACCACATCAAATGGTACTGATTAATGTCACAAATATCTGATACTCCTGATACTGATCCACCGTAGCTGTGATAAGTATGCAACTAATACTGAGGCTTAAAACCAGAATTACACACTACTACGCCAGTCATAGTAAATAAAATATACTGCTGATTGTTTCTGCTGGAGTTCATTAGAGCTTAAAACTACTATGGTTTGGATTTTCATTTTGTCTATACGAACAGATTGGAACCTTCTAACAAGTTGGAGATTTGTGTTTTCCTAATTATCTGTAGTGCTTCGCCTTTCTTTGGTTCAATATTATTGCTTCTATCCTTTCAGTGTGCATCTTGCATTATAAGTTCTGATCTACACTGCCTAATGATCTAATTACTTTTATACCATAATTGCATGCATCTTGATGTGAGTTTTGCTGCCACCTAAACCTCTTACTTCTGTTACTTTGTGAAAAGCAGCTTTTGGAGAGAATTGGTCCTGCAACAGAGAAACTGAAGAACAAAGGGATTGATTTCTCGTTTTGGTGGAAGCCAGAAAATTATTATACGGAATTTTGACACAACCCATAGTTCATTTTCTCTTGAGATCTCTGCATGAAAGATGTCTACAAAAATCAGGTGCTCTTTGTATTTTTGCCATGGTACTCCAAATAACTTTTCGAATACTTGAGAATATACAGTTTTTCATTAATTGCTGGTAATGAAGCTGATTTTTATCGTATGGTCAGACTTTTTTTGTACAAACTAGATATTCATTTTACCTTCAAGCAAGAATAAATAAAAGGCAGTCCCAACTGCATTGTATTTAGGGTTCAATGAAAAAAACTAATCTCTAATACTTTACAGTAAATTTTGAAGGCAAATTTAAGTTCATTAAACCCAAATCATGCAATAGATAAAACCACCCATTAGAATAAACTAACCTCTAACACTCTACCGTAACTTTTGAAGGTAATTCAAGTCTGTCACAACCAAATCATACAAGAGATAAAAATCACAACTTTATCAAAAATTGTTTACTCAACCAATAACAAATTTTTTTTTTATTCAAAATGCATGTATCACAATTTAACAATTCTCAATGTACAAGAGTAATGTAATTAAAATATGAAAGAAATCATATCAATAAACCTTTTTTTTTTTTTGCGGTATTCAAAATTCTAGGGTTTTATCAAAAATTTCAATTCATAGAGAGAAAAATGTATCTTTGAATATAAAACATGGTTTATTCAAGAATTAAGTTTTATAAATCAAGAACGAATGAATACTATAAAGAAATCATGAAACTTTATAAGATCTAGGGTTTTAGAAACTAAGAACAAGAATTTCTTGAACATAAAACATGTATTTTGTTCAAAATAACTTTTCAATTTGAAGGAAATCTAGAATTAACAATTATTTAGCATATAATTATCAAGAAAATAGAAAACATACATAAATATAGCTCCTAGCCTCAATGAAAAAATTCAAGAAAAATCCTCTACCTTAATCTTCTTGAATCTTGATTTTAACATGCTTGATTATGATTTTTCCAGTGTAAATCTTTTGAATTCTCTCCTCTTGTCCTTCTCCCAATTCTCCTTAACCTCCTAAGGTTGAAAGCTACTAAAAAATAACATACAAAAAGTCCTTAGGGTATTTATAGGGTCAAAAATAATGCTGAAATCACGAACCTGATCGTTGTAAATTGCGCATCCACTTTCGGCCGGAGGTTGGTGTTCGAATGGACTTTGCTCCCAATATCTCATGTTCTATTAGACTTGTGATTTTGCGTCTGATTCACGTTTGGACGTAATTTCACGTTCAATCATGAAACTAGTTTCTACTTGAACTTTCAAGACAGTTTTGACCTAGTTAGAAGTCAATTCACAAAATTTTTATGAAATACACTTTTATAGCCCTTGAAGTCTGATTTCTACTGCCAAAAAATCAGAACAATCAAACGTAGGCGTAAAAAGTTATGGATCAAATACTGAGATAGTGTCAAATTTCATTCTACCCAAATTCTCCTCAACATGCGTTTCAACCCCCAGAATACTTCAAAACTTCTAATACATTTCATATCACATCTTTCAAGGTTTCTCGACCTTTTGGATTCAATAGTGGCCTTGTTTTGACCTAAAAATATTTAAAAATTTGCCTAATCACCATTATCAAGTTTAAACACTTACAGAACTAAGTTTGATTCTAAAGTCTATACGCGCAAATTCGACATCATGATCAATCTTTCCACAATAATTCAAACTTCTTATCCTTATTTGGAAGTACTTTTAAAACTATTTTATCTATCTTCAAATTTTGTACGGGTTTTATATAATCCACCTCTCTAAAAGAAAGTTTTGTCCTCAAAACTTAATTGTCGACTTAGTCTATCTAATTTTAATTGGCCATAGGGTTTCAACACCTATTCATCCTTTAAACACCAAATCTAAGATCAAAATCGAGTTTCCATATTCCCACAAAATGAGAAAAGTNTAGAGAGAAAAATGTATCTTTGAATATAAAACATGGTTTATTCAAGAATTAAGTTTTATAAATCAAGAACGAATGAATACTATAAAGAAATCATGAAACTTTATAAGATCTAGGGTTTTAGAAACTAAGAACAAGAATTTCTTGAACATAAAACATGTATTTTGTTCAAAATAACTTTTCAATTTGAAGGAAATCTAGAATTAACAATTATTTAGCATATAATTATCAAGAAAATAGAAAACATACATAAATATAGCTCCTAGCCTCAATGAAAAAATTCAAGAAAAATCCTCTACCTTAATCTTCTTGAATCTTGATTTTAACATGCTTGATTATGATTTTTCCAGTGTAAATCTTTTGAATTCTCTCCTCTTGTCCTTCTCCCAATTCTCCTTAACCTCCTAAGGTTGAAAGCTACTAAAAAATAACATACAAAAAGTCCTTAGGGTATTTATAGGGTCAAAAATAATGCTGAAATCACGAACCTGATCGTTGTAAATTGCGCATCCACTTTCGGCCGGAGGTTGGTGTTCGAATGGACTTTGCTCCCAATATCTCATGTTCTATTAGACTTGTGATTTTGCGTCTGATTCACGTTTGGACGTAATTTCACGTTCAATCATGAAACTAGTTTCTACTTGAACTTTCAAGACAGTTTTGACCTAGTTAGAAGTCAATTCACAAAATTTTTATGAAATACACTTTTATAGCCCTTGAAGTCTGATTTCTACTGCCAAAAAATCAGAACAATCAAACGTAGGCGTAAAAAGTTATGGATCAAATACTGAGATAGTGTCAAATTTCATTCTACCCAAATTCTCCTCAACATGCGTTTCAACCCCCAGAATACTTCAAAACTTCTAATACATTTCATATCACATCTTTCAAGGTTTCTCGACCTTTTGGATTCAATAGTGGCCTTGTTTTGACCTAAAAATATTTAAAAATTTGCCTAATCACCATTATCAAGTTTAAACACTTACAGAACTAAGTTTGATTCTAAAGTCTATACGCGCAAATTCGACATCATGATCAATCTTTCCACAATAATTCAAACTTCTTATCCTTATTTGGAAGTACTTTTAAAACTATTTTATCTATCTTCAAATTTTGTACGGGTTTTATATAATCCACCTCTCTAAAAGAAAGTTTTGTCCTCAAAACTTAATTGTCGACTTAGTCTATCTAATTTTAATTGGCCATAGGGTTTCAACACCTATTCATCCTTTAAACACCAAATCTAAGATCAAAATCGAGTTTCCATATTCCCACAAAATGAGAAAAGTTTACACCAAACTTTCTGTATCATTCTTATTCTAATAATTGTCCACATATTTGACCTCGAGCTTTTGAACATCTATAATCTTTAGTCCTATAATATTGAACATAAATGATAACTGTCAATAATTAATCAAGCATCCTAGATTTTTTTTCCATATATCTCTAAGTTCGTATTCATACCTTGACCTCAATTCTAAATTAATATTTATGTATACGGTCACTCTCAACTTTATACTCAACGAAGTGATTCTCGATTGGTAATGATTTTAGTTAATATAATGGTAGTGAACTAAGATCACAATGAAATGAGATTTCCTTAGTAGAGTGTCCTTAATAAGTCTTTCGCTTATGACCTTCTGAAAATTAACACTTCCAAAATAACCTTAGTCAACTATTCATAATACTTCCAAACAAATAAAAATATCCTCAAGTACATGATTATAAAACGACCTCCAATCTTCCTAAAAAGTATAACTACAATTTCTATTCTTATTCTTAGAACTGTCACTCATTCGTGGTTATTTGATCATACTCCTTGAATTAATTATATTTGAATGTCGTACTCATGTTAGGAGAAGATTTATTACTCTCAAAGTTTTTCCACCATAAGATAAAATCTGCAATCGTTCCTCACTTTTCTAGCTTTTTGAGGATTTCATATAACTTAACATAATCCCTTATGTACTAAGGTTTGACTATTATAAGAATGCCCTAGTTTACCTTGTCTACATACAACAAACAACTTCTCCACACTTGCATTATTTTCTGAGAGTTTAGACAACTCTAAGAATTTTGTTATCACAAAAAATCAACATTTGCATTAGACAATAACCTCATCATATTTCTTCAACCCTCACTCACCTCAACCTACTTGGATCTTATACTCTTATACCATTGTAGAGTTTTCAATACGATATAGGTCACAATCACTAATCATAGAATAATCCCAAATAGCATTTTATCTTATGTTTAATCAAGACGGTTAAATATAATTGCATACCCTTTCATCTACTATGAAGCACAGATACAAATACGAGATATGGGTACGATAAGATACATATATGACGATACAACAAATTCTAAAAAAGTAGGATACGAGTACAACCAAGTTACGACTATAATAAAATATATTTAATATTTTTATTATTTTCAATCAGCTTAATACTTATATATTTTTGGTAGTTCTTTAACACAAAATAAGAAAAATTAGTAATTCTTTTTAGTTTCAAGTATCACTATGGTATATTCATAAAGTGGAGTGACTAATTAAAGGAATCAAAGTTAACATTTACCTAGTATTTAGATGTAATTTTTGCTAAGATTGTGATCTAATAGCTTTATTTTATACTCTTTTGATATGTAATTGTAGATAATATTTAAGAAACATTCATTTGCCTTTGAAGTAATATGAATTTTTGTTAATGTATTGTATGACATTTGAATTCGAAAAGAGATGTTAAATATTCAACTCAAAAATTATATATGTTGTTTGACCAAAAAAGTATCCGTGAAGTATCATAATATTTAATTATTATTAGATACGTAAAAGGTGTATCCGATACGTATATTCGAGTATTCGACGAATATCGTATCCAATACGGGTACGACAACCTCAACGAAGTATACATGCTTCATAATTCATCATAAATACCAGTAACCTCAAGGATAGCTCAAAACTTATGCGTCATAAACAAAATCTAATGCCTTTATGATTCATGCCTAACATTCTTTTCCTAACCGAAAACATAACACCATCCGTTTCCTAAACTAATCCATAAAGGCATGAGAGATAATTAGCATATCCATCCCAAAAATACATCAATTCTTACAATCTTGCTAAAATTCATGAATTTGAATAACCAATTCATAACCTAACAAAGTATCAACCCACACTTATCTTAGAAGCATACAATTCCAAGAAGATTCAAGCTTAGATTTTCTTTAAACATATACCTAAATCTCCAATGAGTAATCCACACCCTACATGTGACGACTGAGTCTCGACTCAAAAGAGGTTAAAAAATTAAAAATTTTATGGGTCTCATGAGATTTTTAGTAATTATACGAATTTTAATTGGAGTCAATTATAAGTTAGGATTTAACTATGAAATATTCGATTTTAATAACATTTTATTGAGACCAACATTTATCAAATAAGAAAGAAAAAAATTAGCAAAACAAAATAGATAAATAGGGACCAGCGGATGTGAATAGTAATTGGACTTGGGATTGTGATGTCTAACATTCAAGACTTGGACTAAAGTGTGTGCAACGTGTAAATTGGAGGAAATAAAGAGTTAGTGGTGGCAGCTTGTAGTGTGTGCATGTGAAGTTGGTTCTTGTATCCACTAGTATAGCGTTCTAGCTGTCAAGCATGTAAAATAGAGAATGGAAGGGGAATGAGTCATGTAGATTGCAAGCATGAAAAAGCATTGATATTGTGTACGTGAGGTTGGCGGTTGGAATTAAAAAGGATCAGAGTAAAGGAATAAAACGTTAAAAAAACGAAGAAGAAAGTGGGAAGCCGCAAGATGAACAAGAATCAAACAGATAACTATGGTCCAATTTTGAAGAAATTTGAGATATTTATTTTGTGACGGAAGTGATTATACTTAACAATTGAGAATTGAGTAAGTGGTTTATGCATAATGTACATTCCTGAATTAATCTCTTTGCAAAGGGTATTTGGTTGATATCATCCTATTCATATTTGAATTGTGATATCATTTGGTTTCAAGTTTTGAAATGATATTTCGTTCAATTATTAGTAATTCGATGTTTGGTCGTATTTTCTTTTGACGTATTGTTTATCGATGTGATGCTAGTTGTGGCGAAATACTTGAGATTTACTCAACTCGTGCATGAGGTACACTTAGTAGCATGATTATGATTGTGATTCGTGTTCGTGGCCCCAAGGGGTGAACATGATTGTATTAAAATGCATCAAGTGATGCCTAGCGTGTTGGTTAGATTGACCGAGTATTTAACCACGAGTAATTTGAATATTTGTATATTTGAGTTCGTTGACATGTTCAATATATTTGTGCCCCATTAATTATCGTATTAATTCTTTTGTCGTAGATTATTTATCGGATAACAGATTAATTATCGTTTCTCTTTTTGACATCATATGTTTATGTTTTAAATTACTCACTGAGTTTTTCCAAGCTCACTCTCATTTATCCTTTCAGTTGCAGGTTAAACCTAGAATTAAATTTGGAGGCTGGCCAAAACAATCAGTTAATCAAATATTTTCGGTCAATTGTAATTAAATTTATTATAAGAAGATTATTTATTCATTTAGGATCGTAATGATTCCATTTAAAAGAAAGCGTTGGGCATCGAATTAGTTGGTATAAAGTTAATTTTTCATTCTATGAAAATAGTGTATTATTTATGAAAATTGAATTTATGTATTTTAGATTATTAACACTTTGTATTATGTGGAAATAGTTCGGAGTTTTATACTATTGTTCCTATGTAAGACTTAATTCTTAAGCTTTGGTACCACTTTAAAATGCCTCAAAATTCACCTTAAACTGTATTAACTAACTACACAACATCTAATCACGAAAGCATCTAGAATAATCATTAAAATAACAAACCATCCCTCCACTAGATAAATAATGAAAATAATGTCAAATAACATCATTCACTTCTCAAACTTACAACCAAAAAATAAATGTTATCTCATAGCGGAATGAATTAAAACTATTCAAACACATTATTTTACATTTATCTCTCAAATTTAAACCAATAAAAAAAATCTGTAAGTCTACAATTCAAGATCACCCTCTTGATCAACCTCGATCTCAAAATTCACTTTTTCATTCAATTTAATATCCTCCTCTATGCCAAAATCTGTAAATATTGCTATTGAGACTGAACAAAAGATCGAAAAAAATTCCTCTTAAATCCAAACAAGATTTTTAAAGTATAAAGCAAGGAAGTCTTTTTTGAAAATAACATATACAACTTTTAGAAATAAAACAATGTCAGTTGTAACGATCTCAAGTTTATAGACTACATTAATTCAATAACGAAGTGAGCATTTAGGAATCAGAGTAAATAAAAAATAATTCAGTAAATATCATCTAGTGTGTCTCATGTATCCCATCTCGTGTTAGTTGGTTGCATCTTATGAATTTACACAACGTACTTACCTCATCCACCCACCACAAACACAAATAATTTCAATCATTCCATGCAGGGTTACATTACAAACAACTTTAGGAAGGGTGTGTTCCATCTCATACAGTATTGAAGAATCCATTCTCAAAAAAAGTATATCATCCCTCACCCTCGGACCTACATGAATAATAGTGGTTGAACTCGCAAAGAAACAACCTCTACAAGTGTTAAATAACCATCTCACCCCCACTTGATTCTAACATATTTGATTATGATTTTCCCTGCATAAAATCCTTAACAATCTCTCCCCTCATCGTTTTCTCCATTCTCCTTAGCCTCCTAAGGTTGAAAGCTATTATAATACAACCTAGATAATGTCATTAGGGTATTTTTATGGAAAAAAACAGTGTTGAAATCGCAAACCTAATCATTGTAAATTCCTCATCCATGTTTGAACAGAGATTGGCACTCAAACGGACTTTGATTTGAGTATCTTAGGCTCTATCAGACTTGCCATTCTACGTTTGATCCACATTCAAATGTAATTTCAACTTCAAACGTGAAGCCAGTTTTTGCCTGATCTTCTAAGGTAGTTTTGGCTTAGTTTCAAGTCGATAAATGAAAATTTCAAGAAATACATGTTTGTACCATTTGAAGTCTAGTTTTTACTGCCCAAAAATCAGAACAATCAGACATCGAGGTGAAAACTTATGGACCAAATACTAAGGTAATGTAAAATTACATTCTACCCAAATTCTCCCAAACATGCGTTTCAATCCCAGAATACTTTCAAACTTTTAATACTCCCTATATCACTTTTTCTAAGGTTTCTTGAACTTCTAGATTCAATGGTGACCTAATTTTGACCTAAAAATATTTAAAGACTTACCTAATCACTATCCTCGAGTTTAAACACCTCCGAAACTAAGTTTGTCACTAACGTCCATACACGCAAACTCAAACTTCGTAATTAATATTTCCACAATAATTCAAACTTCTTATCCTCATTTGAAAGTACTCTTAAAACTATTTTATCCATCTTTAAATTTTATACAAGGTCTTACAATTGCAGATGATGATTTCGGTGGAGGGGAGGGGAGGGGCTTTGTGATAGAGTGTGAGCGGGGGAGCTTTGGATATGGAAGGGGTTGCAGGTTTTGGCTGGGTTCAGGGTATGGTCAGGGGTAATGGAGTTGTAGATGAGTGGTTGGTTGAGGTTAGGGATGGTAGTGGACCGAGAAAAAGCGGGTGTTCGTCCAAACCTACCCCGTTTGGACCGGGGATGGACTATATGTATTGGACGGTGGACGTATACGGGGATACCCGTATAAACCCATACGGGGATGAAGGCGGGGATGGACTTACCTTTACCCCCGCCCCGCCCCCTCCCCTCT
>CAUOFW020009835.1:794956-843714 GCA_963454935.2 Ilex paraguariensis
TACGGGGATGAAGGCGGGGATGGACTTACCTTTACCCCCGCCCCGCCCCCTCCCCTCTTCGCCCCCGCCACCCGTTATATATATATATATATACTCACAAGCTTTAATTAAATATATTTACTGTAACTACTAATCTAGAAATATGGTAATCAAACTAACAAGTGACATTGTTACGTGGTAATCTTATCAACTTTTTCTCTAATTATTCTTTTTTCTATTTGTGTTCATTGATTGAAACTGTTAGGAGTTTGGATTGACCATGTTCTAAAAACAAATAAGAGAGAGTAAGATAGTTTTGCATTTAATTGTGGATAGAAATATTGTGAATGGAGGTTGATAAGTTTATCTGTTAGAGTGAACTAAGAAATTGGGAGAATTATTGAATTAACAAAATTTTAAGTTTTCATCTTTTAACACTTAATGGCTGTAAAATAAATTGTAATAATAAAAATTTTTCTAGGAAACTTCAAGTGTAGTGCTATCGTTTTCTTAGTTCAATTTTATTTTTCTTTTCTTCATTTATCTCTAATAGTTCTATTTCTCTTTTTTCTGGTCCAATAAAACTTTAAATAGAATATTATATTGTTTTGGTTTTACATTATGTAATCTAAATTATTCACTAGATTATTTAGAATGTTGTTGAATTATTTAAAATATTAGATTTATTTAGAATTTTGGATTATGCTACTTGGGATTGGGCTTGAGCTTAAGCGGGTATGGGGAAGCGGGGATGGGGACGGGAATTAAAAATTTATCCGTGGACGGGGATAGAGATGAAAATTATACCCATTAACGGGGATGAACAAATTTTTTTTAAGCGAATATGGGGATGAAGACTACACTCCCCGCCCCCGCTTCAGTCCACTGATATCCCTATTTGGGGTGGGCGAGGTAGGGGATACATGGACAGGTGGGCAAAGAAAATAAATAGGGAAAAGATGAGGGTATTTTAGGAATTTGGATTTATAAATTTGACTGACTTGATATTTCTACTTATTTTTGGGTTGGCGAGTTACATGTACAGTTAATAGTATCGTCTATTAATTTTTGCACTTTATTTTCAATTTGAAGAGATTTAGTGCAAATGTTAAAACTACGAGATAGTATGCAACAAAGAAGTAGAAGGTTTTTTGCATTTATATAAGAAGGAAAGAAAAAAAAAGGGTTTATTAATTAAAGCCGGCCAACAAATTTTTTTTTGGGCAAATTAAACTTTGACCCTCTTTAATATGGACTCAATTTCAATTTGTCTATTATAAGTATTTAATTTTGGTATTGCCCCATCAACTAGTTGAATTGAATTCAAGTTGCCCCAAAGGCAAACGTTAGATATCTTTTAAACAAAAAATTTCAACGTGTTGGGGGCAAAGTAAAACAAAATACATTGTTCGAAGGGATGAAATAAAATAATTTTTTATTAAATTTGTCATGGACGTTAATCATTGGGGCATTGCGAAACTAATAACATAGTTGAATGCGCAATGTGAGAAACATGATAGTTGAAGGGAGTAATATCATAAAAGGGTCGTAGTTGAGGACTTAAACTATTATTTTCCCTCTTTTTGATTGATTAAACTCATGGTGAAAAAGCTTTGTTGTCAAGCTACCCCACTATGTGAATCCCATAAACAGAAATTCAAATAAAAGACCTGCTCTGGTCCTTGTATAAGTCTATACGTTATAAACAGAACTAATTATTAGGAATACAAACGTGCAAGATAGAGAAATAGAGGTTAAAGGTCCCCACTGGTGACGAATGCTTTACCACAACTGAGTAAGATAGTTGAATGTGAAAAGTGAGGAGCATTGGGCATACCTTAAATCTGTAAACTTACTATTTATATAGAGGGTCTGATGAAGTAGATGGAGGTGTGATGGAATGATTCAAGGGAGGGTGATGATGGATTATTAGGGATTTACCCTATCTAATACCTTACTCTTTGGCCCCGAACTCCTATTTTCACCAATCAGAGCAAAACACAAATAAAGTTTTCATATTTGATTATTTCACTTTGCTTTATTATTGTCAGAGTTATGAATAACTCAAGACAAAATCTTCGGGTGAGAAAGAATTTTGGTATGGTACAGAAGCAGTACCATAGCGCTATCCTTTGTCCCCTAGTGACGGCTGGTTTTACCTATTTTTTTGTCGAGGTACACTAATTAGTCTTACTGCACTCTTTCTTGGTTGCTTAGCTCTGTCATGCTTGGGTACGTTTGGTTCGTTTTTTTTGCTTTTATTTTCACTTTTTAAAAAAATAACGTGTTTGGGATATGTTTCTATTTTTTTTGTTTTTTTTTTTTTATCTAAGTAGTTTTGAAAACAAGACTAAAAAATGCAAAAAAAAAGGTGTTTTTAAAAACAAAAAAAAAAAAAAGGCAAACAACGCGAAATAGGTTTAATGCATTGAGAACGGCTTACCATGCATTCAAGAGGTTGTTGAATCAAACTGAAGTTAGTTGGGACCCATTGAAGAAAACCATTGTTTTGGAAGAATATGCGCAAAGTACGGAATTTTTATAAAATTTAAAATGCATTACAATATGTATAGTGTTAAGAGGGTTTAGTATTCATTACTTTTGTTTCACTTAGGTGAATAAGCATGCACGACAATTTAATAAAAAAAGAAACTAAGAGGAGTCCCCACCTAGGGATGGGGGAATATGGCCTTCCTCAAGGGAGAATTGAGCAATAGGGGCAGATGACCACGAGTGTCAACATCGGCCTGGGGCATGGTCTAAAAGGTTTAGTTTGCTCGAACAGGCCTCCCAGTGTATGGCTCACTGTCCACTAGGGTGTACTTGACCAGGATCCGGAGAGACTCCTAAGGTAACTAGGGTTATTGATTCGAATCAGCATATGGGATGATGGAATATGTGGATTGGTGGCTGAAGGACTGAAATTATGTGAGTTTCCTCTATTAGACACCTCGACAAAGGTCTTGAGAAGGGTCTAGAGAGGGAAAGAAGGGCCCTGGGTAGGAGCGTGCTGAAGGCATCGCGAACATGGCCCTCTCAAGGTTATGGTCTCACACGCCTTGGCTATTGCACCTTCCTCAAGGCCACGTCCAAGTTGCGTTTGGAAAAATATTACATCTGCCTAGTTAATGTTGGGACGCATAGCTCGCGTTAACGGCCACCGATATCGTTGCAGTTATATGTTCACATGGGTGATAGGGAGTCGTGGCGGGTAGCCCGACCTATCCGGTCACTGTGCTATAAACGCTCACATTACTTGCCCACCGCACACGATGCTTTTTTGGCTGGTGTCCATTACGAGAAGCTATGTAGAATATATGAAAAGACAACCACAATCGGTGATAATGCTCATCCATCCACACAATCTCCATTAGACGACGAGGAAGATAAAGACCTTACATTTGATCCTGCACTTGAGGTTGATAATGGTGAGGGACAATGCCGAGAAAGGAACAAACAATCGTTCTTGAAGTAGGTCTACCACTCCAACTAGTAGTCATCGTAAGAAGAAGGATAATTATCAACGTTAATGTTAGTCATCTTTAGTTTCCTTGGTTATTGAGTGATCCCCCCATTCTGAAAGGTGATTTTCTGATTTGTTCAGACATTTTGGCATAGGTTATTATAGGGTCAGACATTCTTACTTCCTTGACTTCTCTGTCCTATTTTAAGAGCAAGTTAACTGCACTCTTGGGCAGCACAACTAGGTTGATAGATATTTGGGTGGTAGGCAAGGGTCTTAAACATGACCTTTTCAAGACAAAAATAAGCATATAAATAATTTAACCATATTTTTATTTTACCTGCATTTTTTTCCCCTTTGTTCTTTGGAAATACAGTTTGGTAAAGTTATAACTAGATTTTTCATATGGCTGCTCTAAAGAGAGAGAGAGAGAGAGAGAGAGAGAGAGAGAGAGAGAGTCGTGTTTCTTGTATTTTTTTTGTTGGTAAAAAAGGATATAGAGGGGCCAACCAAATGTCGAATCCTGCTAGACTCGACCATAGTAGATTTCATCTGGTTGAGAAGCCATTTAATGGGGCCTAAATGGGAAAATCAATGGACGTTCCATAAGGACGACTTGAGTTATAGTTGCATACAGTCCCACCAAACAGCGAGTAAACTATGAACCATTGCAAGCCTCAAGCAGGACCCTTAACGAGGCACTAAGTGCCATTGCAACCATTCTACGATTATTCCACAATATTTTTCTAAAAGCCGTACAAAATTTAAAGATGGACAACATTATTTTAAGAGCATTTCTAAAATGATGACAATAAATTTGAATCGTTGTTGAAAGAATGATCATGAAATTTGAGTTTAGTGGGTATTGACTTTCGGATGAAATTAGTTCTGGAAAGCATTTAAGCTTAATAATAGTAGATAGGTAAGTTTCTAAATGTATTTAGCTCAAAATAACATCAAAAAATGAATATAAGATGTCAAGAAACCTTGGGATAGGAGATATAGGGTGTATTAGAGGCATTTTGGGTCTTAAATGCATTTTGAAAAGAATTTGGGTAGGAAGGAATTTGACTCTATTTTAGTATTTTGGTCAGAAATTTTTACCCCTATGTCCGATTGAGCTGATTCTTGAGAAATGAGAAAGTAGATTTTAAGAGTTAGAAAAGTGTATTTCATAAAAATTTCGTGAATTAGCTTTTAACTAGGTTAAAATCTAGTCCGAAGTCTGGAGTAGAAAGCCACCTATGTCTAGACGTGGACATCACCTTCGGGCACACCTATGAAGGTTTTGACAATAAGTTTTGAACATCTGGACGTGAAGATTACTGTCCGGACGCGCCTATAAAGTTCCAAATAGTAAGTTTTGCTCGTTTGGACGTGCCTTCGAGGTTAGCCCGATCAGTTTTTAGTGTTTCTCTTCGTTTTTCACCCTACAAATACCCTAGGGTCGCGATTTGATATTCTTTTACCTATTTTTTCATTCCCAACAAGCTAGGTTATATGTATATTTTTTATAACTATTCTTATATGTATGATAGATCTATAAAGATTTCATACTCTTTTCAATTAAATGATTCATTTCTCAGAAAAAATTACATGGTTTACATATGAAATTATATGTTATTGATAAAAAAACCCTAGATCTTGATTATGNTTTTCAAGACAAAAATAAGCATATAAATAATTTAACCATATTTTTATTTTACCTGCATTTTTTTCCCCTTTGTTCTTTGGAAATACAGTTTGGTAAAGTTATAACTAGATTTTTCATATGGCTGCTCTAAAGAGAGAGAGAGAGAGAGAGAGAGAGAGAGAGAGAGAGAGTCGTGTTTCTTGTATTTTTTTTGTTGGTAAAAAAGGATATAGAGGGGCCAACCAAATGTCGAATCCTGCTAGACTCGACCATAGTAGATTTCATCTGGTTGAGAAGCCATTTAATGGGGCCTAAATGGGAAAATCAATGGACGTTCCATAAGGACGACTTGAGTTATAGTTGCATACAGTCCCACCAAACAGCGAGTAAACTATGAACCATTGCAAGCCTCAAGCAGGACCCTTAACGAGGCACTAAGTGCCATTGCAACCATTCTACGATTATTCCACAATATTTTTCTAAAAGCCGTACAAAATTTAAAGATGGACAACATTATTTTAAGAGCATTTCTAAAATGATGACAATAAATTTGAATCGTTGTTGAAAGAATGATCATGAAATTTGAGTTTAGTGGGTATTGACTTTCGGATGAAATTAGTTCTGGAAAGCATTTAAGCTTAATAATAGTAGATAGGTAAGTTTCTAAATGTATTTAGCTCAAAATAACATCAAAAAATGAATATAAGATGTCAAGAAACCTTGGGATAGGAGATATAGGGTGTATTAGAGGCATTTTGGGTCTTAAATGCATTTTGAAAAGAATTTGGGTAGGAAGGAATTTGACTCTATTTTAGTATTTTGGTCAGAAATTTTTACCCCTATGTCCGATTGAGCTGATTCTTGAGAAATGAGAAAGTAGATTTTAAGAGTTAGAAAAGTGTATTTCATAAAAATTTCGTGAATTAGCTTTTAACTAGGTTAAAATCTAGTCCGAAGTCTGGAGTAGAAAGCCACCTATGTCTAGACGTGGACATCACCTTCGGGCACACCTATGAAGGTTTTGACAATAAGTTTTGAACATCTGGACGTGAAGATTACTGTCCGGACGCGCCTATAAAGTTCCAAATAGTAAGTTTTGCTCGTTTGGACGTGCCTTCGAGGTTAGCCCGATCAGTTTTTAGTGTTTCTCTTCGTTTTTCACCCTACAAATACCCTAGGGTCGCGATTTGATATTCTTTTACCTATTTTTTCATTCCCAACAAGCTAGGTTATATGTATATTTTTTATAACTATTCTTATATGTATGATAGATCTATAAAGATTTCATACTCTTTTCAATTAAATGATTCATTTCTCAGAAAAAATTACATGGTTTACATATGAAATTATATGTTATTGATAAAAAAACCCTAGATCTTGATTATGGTCAACTTGAATACATCTTTTTACAATCTCTTGCATGTTTTGATTAAATTATTCTTCTATTTTGGGAATTGTGATTATGAATTGTGAGATTTGTGGATTTTATAAAAGTATGAAATTATCTCTTATATGGTTAGGGGTGATGAACGCAGATTGCACTCGAATTTCTATTACAGAGTGTTTACATATTTTTTTTTATTGTGACGGGTTCGAAAGTTTCCTATCACTCATTGTGGGGTTGGTTTCTTGTGGGGTTCCAAATCACTATTCATTCACAGTGATCAAGGTTAGGGTCTAGTATATTATTTCTAAGAAGGTTTCGTCAATACCGATGAGTCAATATACACTTTCTAAAACGTTGTAGCCCTCAGGGGATTGATTAGATGATTTGTGGTTATGGTGGTGTGGACCAGATATATTCGGTATGTAGATTTATACTAGTCAACATACGTACATGAGATATTATTGTTATGAATTGTTGTTTTTTGAATAATTTCACATTGGCTATGATTTTATTATTTATTTATTGTAAACTTGATATCGTTACAATGTCATATGTTTTATATCAAAACTATATATGTTATTTTGTTCAAATTGAGACCTACCTATTTTACATTTTTGTAAATCTTGTTTAGGTTTGAGAGAGTTTCTCAACTAGGCTTGGTTGGTCATCAATTCCTTACATTTTTTAGATAACATTATACAAAAGGACACTATTCTTGGTGAGCAGGTTGACATGGAGTATGAGGCGGATCAGAATGTGGATCCAGCTTTTAAGGATTAGAGTTTTGTTTATGATTTAGTTTATTTAGTTTATGGTGGTTGAATGTTATTGACATTATTTTAACTGGGTGGATATTTAGTTGACTTAAAGGTTTTTGGATGTAAACTTAAATGGTGGATTTATGTTTCTTTCAGGATTTTAGTTACTTGTAATCAAATAATGGATGTTTCAATTTAGTCAATGGTTTATTTTAGTTATACTCTCATGGTTGATGGTTTGTAGTTTAGTTCATGTCTATATTGTGGAAATTGGGCCATGACAGTTTTCTTGAAAAAATGTTGTGTGGGTTTAACATATCACATGGTAGTGCCAAGTAGTTTATATCATCAATTAAATATTGTACATTCCCAATAAATAGTTGTCATCTATCACTTTATTAGAATATTTTTTGAAAAAAAAAAACTTGTGTCCCATAATCTAGTTTTGTGGCAACTTCTTATTGAGTGTGCACGCCAAATGACATTGCCATTTGGTGTGTTAAACTCATTCAAAATTTTCTTATGTTTCTTGGTTTTTGTTTGTTGTTTCTTTTTTTTTCCACCTACAAAGAAGGAAAGGGAGAAATAATGGACCTGAGAAAAATATAGGAGATATGCATGTTGCCAACACATTGTTCTATTTGAGACAAGATGTATGTAGAAGAGTTATAAATATTTTGGGTGATATGGAGGTGTTACTAAGTGCTAAACTTAAATGCCCTTACTTTCTTTTTGATCTACCTAAATTCCCTTAGGAGCACTCAATTAATGAACAGATATTAGCTTGGATTTTCTTAACCCCAAGTGCAAAGAGACACATAATTTGATTTTTTTGTTGTTAATATTTTAAAAAATGGCAGATGGTGCTACTTGTAGGAGCGATAGATACTTCAAATATTGCATATTTTATAAGAAGATCATGAGATGTGCATAAGATTGCATGATCCATCAATTTTGATGGTGATTACAAATTTCATGACCAATTTTTGGGGAATTTAATGATGAAAAGTGAGAACTTTATCATTGCTTCCAGCTTCAAACTGATGACTAGGTTGAATCAAGCAATCCATGTTTAGTACCTAAAATAACAAGTTATGAAAGAATATTGTCTACAGTCAAGTACCACATGCTCAATATTTTGTGAATATATCTGAAAACTGGTTAACATAGTAAAGTCCATTTTTTATCCATTACAAGCAAAATTCTAGTGTGCAATGGATGTACCAAGTTAGGAAGGAGTGAGAATAAGTGGGCAGGCTCAATGTGGTTAATATATTGTTAGTTATGACAAGTTCAACTATAAAATTGAGGTAAGTAATGTAAAAGAAATTTATAGACGTGAACTGAATGTTTCAAGCTATGATGTAGTGAGAATATATGGACAAACTGAAGATTTGTCTTAATATATGATATTGTGACGCGAAACATTCGACAACACATTTAAGCAAGTAATGCAAAATACAACAAGTTGTTGATAAGCAATTAAAACTATGCTTGATTTTCCTTCTTGTGGCTAAATCGTTGTATTAGAAGCTAGGAATTATTTGTGGACTATTTGACATTTGTTATATAGCTACAATATAAAATCATATCATGTGCATTTAAAATTGGAGCTTACAATATAGCATCAGAAGATTAGTCAAAAGGGTATAACTTAAGTTTTCAAGACATATCCATTGCTAAGTCTATGTGAAGAATCTCAATTCCTAGTTTTTTTTAATAAGAAAAGTAAGTGACTTTTGGAAATTACATAAGCGAAAGAGCAGCTCAAATAGCCTAAGAGTGACCCCAAGGGAAATTTTGACTGCCCACTTGTTCAGTCTCTCTTGATTTTATCCTTAAATGTTCAAAGACCGTTCTAGTCGAAGGCAAGCGAGTAGAGGGCGGTTCTTACTAGTTTTTAAGCTAGAAACCAAGCAAAAGCATGTCCCCTTAAGCACTACAAGATGTTCAAGTGGGGTCCGATTAATAACTCAATTCTATGTTTTCAAAATACAATAAATATTTAGAAAAACTTATCTTTGAAGATCACCTAAGACTTATTAACAGATCAATCACCAATTTCAATTTAACCTAATCACCCTAAGTCTATAATTAAACCAAGGGTGCTGAAATCTCTAAGGCCATTACCTTTGTCGTAAGCATAAAGGTGCATTCAGAGAGTCTTTGATGTGTCGTTGTGAATGGAACTCCTCCCTTCATTTGATGTTTTTAGATCATTGAATTTTGTAATATCATGACCATGGAATATGTTGAGATTTATAAAAGATTTCATGAAATTAATCAATTACAAACACAATCCTAACAGTCTCCCCCTTTGGCAATTTTGTGACAAAATACATAAGTAAAGAAATTTACATTGCAACCCACAAATTGTTGAACAAAATGAATTGCAAATAAATCTCAACACTAATATACAAGTCTCTAAATCTCCATGTCTTTGTACAAAAATTGTCTTTGAATGAATACGCTGAATATCATAGTTTGGCACATTGCAGCTCAAACAAATACCTTGTGAAAAACATCATATGTATGAAAGACATAACATAATCATAGGGATGATAAGCATCAAGGAAGCATAGGGCATTTTCATTTTGTCATCAGGCAACTGGAAACATGTAACATGTATAAAAAATGCTAGCCCATTGTGTTTGAGAACCTATAGATATATCAAAATAGAATAAATTTATAAAGAGAGCTTGAATGGAAATAAATTCAAGTCTAAGTCAAACGTTCTTAAGATTCATATTCAAAAATTTAACAAAAGGGAATTAAATAAACGAATAAAAAACTCCATAACTAAAATAAAATTAACTTGTTCAATTACAGACCAAATCAAAATAAAACAACTGACTACCTAGGCCTAGACTCGACTAACTATGACCCTAGTCCACAAAACAACTATTCCTTAATCACAACAATTTTACAAGAGATCAAAGGGTAACAAAAAGACACTAGGAAGTAGGAGAAGGAGGATTATAAAGATTGATATCAAAACGGCACAAGATCACATCGTGCCTCTCCAATTGAGCCTTGATCGATTTTTGTTGTGCCAAACTCTCCAACAACAGCTACCTATCAGTTCGCTGATCCATTGGATCACCCATTGGCTCATCTCCATCACCATCCAAATTCAAATAATCCTCCTCCTCACTAACCCATCTCCTTTAGGACCCTGCCCTACAACAAGCTCTCCTCTAGTGCTTTTACTCTTCATCATCAACCCAAAATTCAAGAAATTAAATGAGATCACCTTCCCCCACTCATCTTCAACCTCTAGCCCTTTATCCAAACAAATCTGAGTGACCAAATACCCTAGCAAGGTGGATTCTTTCCAATATCTCCAAATGCCCTCAATAAAACTCTCTCAGGGATAGTTTGGTTATTTCAACATTGAGGCATCAAATTAGAGACATAAATCACATTCAAAACTTTGTATTTATCAATCAACTCTCCCTGTACCACATACATTGAACTTGTGACCTAAACAAAATCAAGTTCCCTATCAATTCTTTTACAACCACTTATAAATCCACCACAATAGCTAGAGGGTAAACAATATTAATAACCTTATTCACCTTCAACAAATAGGCAATCTATTTGGCGTGTTTTTGGGTTATAGACATTCCAAAGTCCAATTGGACTTAAAATACAAATATGTATGACCTTACAAATTTGAACCGACGTGAGATTCTAAAATGTTACTGTTTAGACGATTATAACGAAGTATAAAGCTATTTGTAGGTTCTCTTCACTGCCTTGGAGTTCAAGTACTTAATTAATTTTCAACTAAGAGCATCTCCAACCGCACTCACCAAAATAGCTACTCAAAATATATTTAAATATTAAATTCACTACTTTAGCTAGCTACTTTTTAAAATTCACTCCAATCACGATCTTTATTTTAACTAACTGCTTCAACTAACTTTAACTAACTTTCAATAATATAATTTAAAATGTCACGTGGTATAACACGTAAGCGTCATAATGATGACGGAGCATGATGACGTGTTGTGCCAAATTTTTAAATTTTAAATTTTACAACAGTCATATATTCAACGGTCATATTTACAACGGTCATATTTTCAACGGCCATATTTACAACAATGATATTTTTAAAAATGTATAAATAAGACCTCCCCCTTCTTATTGTCATATAGCTCAAATTTATTTTACTAGTATTGAACTCATATTTCTTTGTTATGACTTATGATGGTAATTTGAAGATGTTTTTTAATGATTCTGATTTCGATGATAAGTTGGAGATGTTAGTAGTTTCTGCTATGGCAATGAAGAAACTCAATATTGAGAACAGCTCCGCAATACATTGTGGTTCTATTTAAGGTCATTCTGTTATTTTTCGCAATCGAATTGAAAGGCATCAGAGACTTTATCGCGATTATTTTGCTGAATCGCCTAGTTATCCCCTAAATTTATTTCAAAGAGTCAACCAAAAAGGATGTTGAGAGCTTTTGGAGTGCTCAAAGCAAGATTTGCTATAGTTTTTGGACCTGCACGTTTCTGAAAACTTGAAGTGCTTAAGGATATTATGAAGGCATGCATAATATTGTATAATATGATTGTCGAGGATGAGAGGGACAATAATGAAATGGACTTTAGATATGATGCATCGGATGAAATTTCTACTCCTACATTGATAGCTGAACAGAGTTCAAAACTACTTCAATTTATTCATACTCAACATCGCATTTGAGACTCTAAACTGATCTAGTCGAGCACCTGTAGAATATGTATGAAATGTTTTAGGCAGTAATATGCTACAAATATTTAAACATTCATTGTCTACGAATATTTAAGCATGCATAATATTACAGTACTTGTTTGTTGTACTACTACTCAAAAGTTGTTAGTCTATGAATAAGAAAGAACTACATTTTCTTTACCATAATTTTCATTTAGCCGCGCGTAAAATATTTAGCTTGAAGCAGAGGTGTGGAACTTATATCCATCAATATTATTTTATGTTGCTCCTTCATCTGCTTGAGTTATACCTTCTCTTGTTCAACAATCAAAATTTTTTCCATGAACTCGACTTTCGTCTTTGCCATTATCTTTTTCTCCTCCTTCATCTCTTTAAACAGTTTCACGAAATAGGTTGAACTTGAATTATTGCCTTCAGAGAGTTTGCTCTTTGACTTTCTTGTTCGCTCTTTCGCAATCTTCCTTCTAGTTGGCCCCCACTGTCGTCTCCTATGTTTACCGATTCTGGTGTTGAAGGATTAAAGTTGCTAGGAGTTGCACCACGTTTTGTTTTTTCCTTCTTAGACTAAGAATCCTGCATCCATTTTGGTTGATATTGTAACTCATTCCAACTATGTTCAAATGGAAAAGAGGATTTATGAAGTTCCTTGTACACCTTCTTTGCATCACGGACCTGAAAATTGTACAATAATACTATGTATCATAAAAGAAAAATGCCCTATTTTCACACTTGTAATTAAAATACACTCATACATTATCTTTCTCAATCAAACCACTTTGATTCAACCTTTCAATTTGGTTAAAGCAGCCACAAAATTTATTGGTGGCTAGTTGAATTGTCGACCAATGATTTATCAAAGAAACCTGATTGCGGTTATAATTTGACTGGGGTTTGTATTCATTGAAGTACTCCCAAACCCTTTGCTAATACCTTTTAGATTTTTGCTCATTCCCATGCATGACATCCACGCTAATGTTAAGCCAACCCGAGATTAAAACTAAGTCCTCCTCAACTATAAAGTTGCCGCCTCGAACCTTTTTGGTGGTGGATTCTATTTGAGGTGATATTGGTGAAGAATGGCTTTTTTGGTCTACTGATTGAGTGTTAAACTCATCTATTTTTGTTCCGTCGTTTAAGAGATTGGTAAAGTAATATCTATGTTCATCCATTAGAAAACTAAACTCAACAACCTACATTGTTGATGAAAAAGTTCAAAAGAAAGGTGCATAAGCAATTATCAGGCATGATCAAGCTAAATTAAATTTGAGAAGAAAAGGAAATTCAATTTGAGAAGAATCTAGCCATACAAGCAATATCAGGCATGAATCTAGCCACTAGCAGTGCTTGAGAAGAAAAGGAAAACAAATAGGGAGCTAGGGATAGGTAGTGAATATGTGACTATAATTTGAGTAACTGTTTGCTCATGAAATGTGGCTAGGGTCATTCTTCGATTAACAGAACATATAACTAGCATTTGAGCAAAAAAAAAGTTACTACAAGTAAATTGTTCACAATTTCACATCTTATATATGACAACTAGAAATCAAAAAAGAAGGCACAAAAATTATCAGATAAAATTGTCACTAAAAGCCTAGGATGTGAAACAATTGGAGCATGTGGGTTCCCTAAACAAACCCATCTTATTTCATTCTTCATTTGCATGGTGTAAATTCATATTGGATTTTTATGCTTGCAAAATGCAGAATTGTAAAAATTTTCTTAGTTTTCTCGACTTCATTCTACAAGTTTATCACGGTAGTATTAAATTTTTTTAAGTAAAATGTTATGATTACCTGCTACAAAGGGTAGTTGTGGTGTAAATCTTTTATCAGGGATAGTTTGAAAGGGTTATGGAACAATGCAAAAGGCAAGTTAAAAGAGTTTTAAGATAAGAAAGCATCATGCCATTAGAGACTCCTGAAATTCTCTAGAGGTAATTCTACCATTATAAATATAGAACTAGTACACGGAATTCATGATGGCTTCAACAAGCAATGCAGATGCCAAAATTTTACAAAACCAAGATGCATGACACAGCATGAACCTTAACCAGAATTATTTGACTGCAAATATCATAATGTGCAAAAATCATGTGAAAAAAATTATCCATTGGAAGTTAAATACATCAATAAATCACCACAATACTCAGAAAATCATATACCAAGAAACAATCAACACAAGCATAGGGCAATAGTTGTAGGAATTTCACCTTTCTATCAAACATATAAGGTACATAGTTCACACGACCCATGTTTTCAACACATCTCAAAAAATACATATCTCATTGAGGCAATTCATCAAACATATTGTGAATAATAAAAAGAAACACATCTCAAAAAATTGATCAAAAATGCACTCGATTGAGCAAAAAGTTGAGCAGAAACACATCTTAAAAAATTGAGCAGAAGATGAGAATACCAACTCAATTTAAGCCCTTTGTTTGGTTCCTGAAAAAAGCAGAGAAGAAGCAAAGAAACATATTTTCTTTCATTTTCTCTCTATTGCCCAACAACCAAACACCTTATACATACATTATGGAAAACCAAAAACAGAGATTAGAAACCCATCTTTGAAACTTCAATACCTGATCTAGTAGGATGAAGGAGGAAATGGAAGGAACCAGTTTGTCGTTGTGCAGAAATGAAGGGAAGGCATCAACTGGCAAGCTGGTAAGCCATCACCAGATCTAGCTAGTAGGATAGCCCTCAGCTATTTGGCGAGCTAGATAGCTAGGGTGTTGGAGCCTGGGAATTGGAATTTTGCTCGCTAAAATGGTGTAGAGGCAGCAATTGGCGAGGGCGTTGGAGTTGCTCTAACAACGTAATTGACTGGAATGCAGAAAAACAATTGCAGTCAAAAATAATGGAAAGATTGACAAAGATAAAAGTGCAAACTATTGCACTTAGCATTAAACAAAAAGGAAAATCACTGGAGTGATGGATTACAAGCTAAAGAAAATAAGCTAAGTAAATGAGAAGTTGGTTGTGTGTATAGTTGTTGCTTTGATAGAGGATCTTTCCTCTGTGACCCTTCTTCTGTATTTATAGGAGATAACAAACTATTGCACTTAACTGTCAAAAGTTATATATTTTCCAATCATGACTACAATTATGATCTCTTCTCTTGAGATACTCAAACGTGCACTGAATTGTCTCCAACTGGCAACTCTTAATGTCACTTTTCTTCGTTTTTTGAGAATTTTAAAGTCTCACTCCCTTAACCAACTTGTTAGACTTGGACTTTCACTGAATTTTTCTTGATCATTAGATCACCTCCATGTATCACCCTTAGAGTTTACCATTTTGGATGCAAACACAATCAAATTGGGATCCATAATGAAAGTCTTACCCCTCACAAAAGTGCTAAAGCTCCTGCCATCATTTTTTTCAACATTGTAGTAAAATTCTGACATTACAGTCGTCGGGCTTGTCTTCACACAAAGAATTCCTTTTTTAGTCTATTTATGTATTTAAAATCTCTAAAAATTAATTATATTGATCACATAAAAATGGACTTAAAATCTCCAAAAATTAGTTATATTGAACAACATAAAATTCTAATATTCCTAAAAATTTCTTCCCCAATTATAACTTATTTTATATAAAAAAAATTAGGATGTTGCAATCTACCCTCTTTGAAAAGAATTTCATTATTGAAATTCACAATCTATAAGCTAATTACCTTTGTTGCGCACACTGATACCATTTGCAACTTATATATTCTCAGCTAACCTATTACCAACGGTACTTATGTAAGATCCGAAGACTAAGTTGTGATACTACCCTATAACACTCTAGTTTCTTGAATGCGTTATATGATGAATCAATTGACACAATACTAAAAATTGTCTCTAAATACACATGCAAGAACTCTAATTACCCCAAAAATAAATAAAAATACTCTAGTAAAAGTGTCTCTAAAATAAACAAATGACACTCTTAAAACTATGTATTACAATATTTAAAACAAAAGTTATAAATCTTCATTTCTTGATATCTCAATCCTGGTCCTTTTTAGACCTGACACTTCACCAACCACCCTACCTCACCTCGACCTCATGGGTCTTTTGGACTAGCGATGCATTAGATTGTTGACTTGTAAACCCCTCAAATTCTACATAACTTAGACATATGATAATTATCCTAGATAATTAGGATAATGATAAAATTAGAAGGGATGGGGGAGGAGTAGATTAAATTCGATTAAAAGATTGAACAAATAGCAAATGAGAGTTGGGATAAATGGAGAGTGGAGGATTTGAAGGGATAAGATGGGGAATAAATTAAAACAAATAAAGGTAAAAAAAAAAAAGAGGCAAAGAATAAACTAATGGTAGGGTTTCATCCTTGGTTGTTATATTTGGAATTCGATACACCATACACATTTTGAAATACTTAAACGTAGCTAAAAACTAAATAGGTTTCGGACCACGAAAAACAATGCGTAAGTTGTAGAGGAATGAAAAGAGTGACAAGGGTAAAAAGGTCATTGTTCAAAGGTGCAAGAGTGAGAAGAAAATCAGCCAAACAAAGGACTTATTCTTGGTCGGTCAACCAACTTTTAATTCGGTTGATCGGATTGAGGGCCGGTTGTCTAACTCCTCCTTTACTACTAAGAAAAGTTTCACCGTCTTTCAAGTCCTCATGCCTGTATAAATAGCCTCCTTCTTTGTATGACTTACCATTTCAGAAAAACCTAGCTAAGCTTAGAAACCTGCCCACTCATAACACAATCTTGGGAATCAAGGGAGATCGTAGCAAAGATGCAATGGATTACGTTGTGCAGTGTATGGCGAAATAGGAAATATTAAATGGAACTTACCTGATGTTGGGTAAGCTATTTGGCCAGGGGTAGGAATTTTTTTTTCTGATTCCTTATCATTACTGCATCTTATATTTATTTTGGGATCTCATGCTAAATCTATTTTCTATATCTAGTAACTTATTTATGTTCGTTGTATTATTGATTGGGAAATAGTTGGATTTTTTGATCGGATCATGATTTCTTGCATATGATGATTCTAGATGGACTTATGAAGTTCTATGATTTCACCACCCAGATTTGGATTATAAGATGATGAGGTTATAATATAAAGTAAAAGTATATATATATAGAGAGAGTGAGAGAGAGAAAGAGAGAGAGAGAGAGCTTTCTTTCAATTGGATATTTCTAGTAGCTCACTTTGACCTGCTATTATTAGACTATTATGAGAATATTGTTTTGGCTTGATCTAGAAGCAAGGGTGCACAATATTGATATTGAAAAAATTGATGAGTTATACCAAAGGACAGTGGTTGCATGTATAGTACTGCGAATGTCTAGTATTCATTTTTTCAGTAACTAACTTTGCAGGGTTTATGGTGGTTTGCCTATAAATCCTTAGGAGGACCGTTGAGGAGTGTCAAAGGACAATAGTTACCTGTGTGGTACTGCGGATGTTTGTTATTAGTTTACCCATAAAACAAGCAAAGCATAATGTCCCTAGGGTGCGAAACCCCAAAGTTTCCCCGATGAGTGGTATAATTCATGTGTGTATTAGATCTAATATTTGGTTATTTTGATATTGTAGCATGCCAAGGCCTTCAGACTGATCTATATGATTTAATACATTACAATTGTTTTATCAAATGTGACATGCATATCATGTTTTACTTTCAATATATATATATATATATATATATATTTTTTTTTGAAAGTTACTTTCAATATATTAGAATTGCTATATATTACAAATGCTAGTCAGTCCTTTCGAGATCAACTTTATCTTTCCAGAGGGCTGTTGGTGCTTCCGATCTTTTGGAGCCTAGTTCCCCTGAAACAAAGCTCTATCTTCTCTCATGCTCTAGTCTACAAAACCTTCCCAAATAGCTTCGCCCATATCATGTCAATGATCTCGATGAAATTGACAATACTTTGTCCAGGCATTTCAGGATATTATCATTTTGTACTTGGAAAATGACAATTATGCTGTGATGTTCAATGGGGTATACCCCTGGAACTTTCTTGGTGGATGACGAGGCCCCAAACTTTTCCTTGCTGACACCTTTTTAGCTTGTCCTTTCTCTAAAGTCATGACATGGTTTTGCTACTCCTAATCATTTCTTTCCTTCTCCATGGAGCGATCTTCTCCTCATATTCTAGCGTTTAGGGCTTCTTTCACATTCATATTTCTTTGATCTTAGGAGAAAAGTTTTGCCATACTTGTAGGGGAGTTTTGGCTAATGAAACTAGGAATCTAGAGAGTTGTAATCCTCCCATAAATGCAGTCAGGCTACCTTATCATCTATGTTGTCAATTCGTAGTGAGTCTTAGTAAAGCTTGCCACATACTCTTGTAACAACTTTCCATTCCCCTACTTAAGGTTTAGCAGGTAAGTTGTTGTCTTTTTATGAGTTAGTCTGTTGAACCAAAGTTGAGTTGTCCTCTTAAGAGTTGTAAGGAATACCTAACACATGATACACTGTGAAGGAGCGTGAGAGACTTATAAGTCCCCAACTTATCCAAATGATCCATCTCTCAATCAAAGTTAATTATCGTGGGCAACTTAAACTTAGGAGGCAAAAGCTAATGTGTAACATCATGTGAAAAAGGGACTCCAGGCACTAGACTAGGGTTTCCACTATTTCGAGAACCCTAGCCTCTACTATATTGAGTACATCTCCGGTATGATCATTCACCTCTCTAGGTTTTTGGTCCAAGGAGTTTTTCTCCTCCTGTTGATGAGGAGTGTCATTATGGCTATGCTCATCTCTACTATACCTTACGTCATTACGTTGGGTCTCCTAAATGGGAGACTTGCGAAGAAGGTTGACCAGTAAGCATCTCGAAGATTTGCTAAGTCTATTGAGCCAAACCTCTATGGTATGATTCATTTTATCATAGTTCCTTCCCAGGTTAAGCATCCTTTAGACCTCTTGTAGTTTATTGGCTCAAAGGGGATCTTTGTCATGATTATTCCCTTCGGGTAGTTTCTGAGAATGTTGTTCTCTAGGAAGGTTATTTTTGGTGGCTTCCATTGATCTGATAGTCATCATTCAAGATTTTCCCTTTGAGAAAATTGTGAGAACGTAGGAAATTTGTAGTTATTTCTCACATACGGTGTCAAACTGCTGGTACAAAATTTGTATGAATTTCCACAAAGCTTGTTTGGACTTTGTAATCTTCCACGTCAACACTCCATGGGTTTGCGTCAACTCTCTAAGGGTCCACGTCAATAGCCAGAGCTTTGGAAATCTCGAAACTAAGTCAAAGATTGCAGTGGGGTGCTCTGGGGATCAACCAGATCAACCTTCCGATGCTGAAGTCAATACTCTAGTAAAAGAGATGGGCAGTGAATTATTGGAGTTAAGCATTGCCTACATTTCTTGTTCCCCCGAAGCTTCTTTAATATTTTGGGGATTAGTTTCCCTTGGGTCTGTTTGGTTAGAAAGAAAAAAAAGATGGAAAAAAAAATGAAAGAACAGAAACTGATAGAAAATATATTTTTATACACGTATTTGGTTAAAATAAAAATTTTACAGGAAATTTTTTAAAAATTTCATTCTATTGTTTGAAAGAAAGAAAAATTATAAGAATTTTTTTATAATTTTCTGAATTACTGTTAATTATATTAAATCAGTTTTAAAAGGAAAAAAAATATGTAATTATAACTGAAAATTAAAAAATTTTAAAAAATGGCTCAAAACTTAATTTTAAGATAATCATTAATACAAAGATTTTTGGGCCAATTGGTTATTTGTGAGAAAATTCAAGCATGAAGGAAAATTATTTTTTCCATCATTTTCTTTTTCATGCTAGTCAAACACAAGAAACTTTTAAAAAATTTCTCTTTCTTGTGTTTTCTATCATTATCCCGCTAAACAAACGAACCCTTGGGGAATGAACTTTAGACTTCCTTATCATTTATTGATAGGTTAGACTTCTTCTGTAAGAGGATTTTGAACTCCCTAGTCTTTCATATATGGAGTCTTTGACTTCATCCTCTACTGATAAGTAGGTTAAGACTCCTATGGGATGAGGACTCTTAACTCCTTTCCTTATCCATATCGACATTGTTGAAGATTACCATAATTATCTTCTAGTTAGTTGTAAATAGATTGATAAGATTGATCCCTGCAATTATGTGATATATTTATCTCCTATTCTTTAGGAACAAGTTTTGTAGAAAAAGGGCTATTAAAGTCGTGTATCATGGAATGGAAAAACTGAGAATTTGAATCAATAATTCTACATGGTATCAAAGCCGGTTTCCTATATTTGAATCCTTGAATCTCAAACCATTCTCTCTGTAACCTATTGCACAGACTATGGCCACCGAACCCACCACTAAATCTTCTTCTCCTGTCATATATGTTCAATCTGAAAATTTCGGCTTTAATGCTGGCATAACCCTCACCGAAACCAATTATGATGTCTGGTCCCAAATTATTGAAATGCATATCGCTAGCCGTGAAAAGCTTGATTACATTATTGGTGATTCTCCTCAACCTGATTCTAAGGATCCTTTGTATTCCAAGTGGTATGCCAAAAATCAAAAGGTTAAAGGCTGGTTACTCACATCAATGGCACTGGATATTATGAAGCGATACCTCCGACTCCGTACTGCTCGTGAAATTTGGAGCGCTCTTTCAAAGTGTTCTATGATGGAACCGACGAAACACAAATCTTTGCCCTCAATCAATGTGTTTTTTCCCTCCGTCAATCTGGTCATTCTCTTCCCGCATATTATGGTGAACTCGTTGAAATCTTCCAAGAACTCGGCCACCGTGACAGCGTTACCATGAAGGATCCCAATGATATCGTTGCATATAAAAAATCCACTGAGAAATTACGGGTTCATATATTCTTGAATGGTTTTGATGCTGAATTTGAACAGGTGCGAGGGGAGATTCTTCGCATGGATCCAAGCTTGGACCTTGAACATACATATGCATATGTGTGTCGTGAAACAAATCGTCAGACTCTCTTAAATGGTTATCTGACTACCCCTAATTCTCTGGCCATGTTAGCACGTCGATCCACTCCACCTACACGTCCAACCAAACCTGGTGCTGCTCCAGCTTCTTCCACACCAACATCCCGTAGTTTTGATATTGGAAATAAACACATTGGAATCTGGACCTCCTAGATCCTGTACTCATTATGGTGGCACAGAACATACTAAATCTCGCTGCTATAACTTGATTGGCTACTCTGAATGGTGGGACCCTGCCAAGGCTCCAACTAAACGTAACCCAAATCTTACTTCTACTGCATCTGCTACCACCGTCAAAGCCGAAGAGCCTATATCAGATCCTACTGGTTTACATATTTCTTCTGATTTCTCAAGTAAGTCTTTCAATAACTCTACTCCTATTGGATCTTGTACATGGATTATTGATTCTGGATCAACTGATCATATATCCTTTGATACTGCTTCTATTTCTACGTTGACATCCTCTGAAACCCATGTTGTTTCTACAGCTAATGGCACTCCGGCTACAGTAATTGGTGAAGGTTCCCTCTCTCTAAATAATCTTATTTTAGATTCTGTTCTTGTGGTGCCTTCACTTAATTTTAACTTGTTATCTGTATCTCAAATTACCACATCCTTAAATTGTGTTGTGATTTTTTGGCCTAACCATTGTTTCTTTAAGGACATCAAGACACAGAGGACAATTGAGTGTGGAACTAGAAGAGGAAAGCTCTATTATCTTGATCTTGCCTCATCTTGCTCAAGTGCATTGGCTCAATCATTATTAGTTACTAGTTCGGCCTCTACTTCTGCTATCTAGTTGTTGCACAAACAATTTGGGCATGCTTCATTTGGATACTTAAAGCACTTGTTACCCAAATTATTTACCAATACATCTCCATTACTATTTAAATGTGAAGTTTGTGCATTGGCAAAGAGCCACCGTGTTCCATTTCTGTTGAGTTTGAAGTCCTTTTCCATTTATGCTTGTACACTCTGATGTTTAGGGCCCAGCAAAAATTCCAACACTTAATGGTGCATGATGATTCGTTTCTTTTATTGATGATCATAGTGGCATGACTTAGGTGTGTTTGATGAAAACAAAGCAGGATGTTTTCTCACTATTTAAACAGTTTCACTCGATGGTTGCTACTCAATTTAAGACTTCCATTCAAGTTCTTCGTACTGATAATGGCGGGGAATTTGTAAATCATGAGCTGAAGCAATTCTTACATATTCATGGCATGATTCACCAACCCACATGCCCCTCTTCTTCCCAACAAAATGGGGTTGCAGAAAGAAAAAACCGCCAACTTCTAGAAATGGTTCGAGCCACATTGTTTGACGCCCATATGTCTCTTCATTATAGGGGTGAATCACTTACTGTTGCATCCTACTTGATCAACCAGATTCCATCCCGTAGCTTGACCTTCCATACACCTCTCGAAACCTTAAATTGAAGCCTGTCCTCACCATCCATGTCAAACCTGCCCCCAAAAGTTTTTGGTTGTACTGCATTTGTGCACATACCCAGTCCTGCTCGTCATAAACTACAACCATGTGCGCTTCGATGTGTCTTTGTTGGCTATGGCCTCCATCAAAAGGGGTACAAATGTTTCCACCCACCAACTCACAAACTTCATGTTACCATGGACGTACAATTTCATGAACTCCAGATGTATTATCCCACTACCTCAACTGCAAGTTAGGGGGAGCAAAGTATCGATATCGGCGACTTGCAGTTTCTTAGCCATCCAACCGAAATCATAAGCCACAATCCTAAACCTAAACCAGCCGAAACTACAGAACCTGAAACTATTGCATCACCCGAAACTGTTGCACCAACTCGACTTGAACAGTTCCCTGGTCTTACAAACGAATTGCTGCCCTCTAGCCGCACAACTGAGCTTCCACTGTGTGATCATGATAATATGGTTGAGCCGGTTGGACCACAACACCAATTGTCTCCACTTGATGGTTCTACTTCTCATTGTGAGTCATCCTCAGTCATGGAACCTACAGTAAGTCACTAACCTCCACTCCGAATACTTCCTAATCGTACCACAAGATGAGTTCCTAGAGTTAGTTATGAACCTGTTCTTAATTCTACTTGTAAGTACCCATTGAACAATTATGTTTCATATCATAGGTTATCAAAGACATGTGAATCATTTATGAATCAATTATCCACTGTACATGTACCTAATAGTGTGCAGGAGGCCTTGAAAGACTCTAGGTGGAAAGAAACAACGGTCGAGGAGATGAAGTCCCATCAAAAAAAAAAAAGCAACACGGGAGGTGGTTGATTTACTAGTTGGAAAAAAACTTGTGGGATGTCGATGGATTTTTACAATTAAATACAAAGCATATGGTGACATTGAAAGATTTAAAGCTCGACTTGTAGCTAAAGGATACAGTCAAACATATGGGATTGACAATGCAGAAACCTTCGCACCAGTGACTAAAATAAATACCGTACGTATACTATTATCATTAGCTGTGAATTTTGATTGGCCACTACATCAATTTGATGTAAAGAATGCTTTCCTACATGGAAATCTCCAAGAGGAAGTATACATGGAGTTGCCTCTAGGAAGTAATTTACAGATTGAAGGAAGCACACAAGTGTGTAGATTGCGAAAATCATTGTATGGTTTAAAACAATCACCAAGGGCTTGGTTTGGCAGATTTACAAGTTCAATGAAGGCATTTGGATATCGACAGAGCAATTTTGATCATACTCTCTTCATAAAACATAATAAAGGAAAGCTCACTGTGCTAATTATATATGTCGACGATATGATTGTAACAGGAGATGATGATGATGAAAGGCAAGCTTTGCAGACCTACCTTTCTCGTGAGTTTGAAATGAAGGATCTTGGACCATTGAAGTATTTTTTGGGAATCAAGGTCCTAAGGTCTAAACGAGGTATGTTCCTGTCACAACGGAAATATACTCTAGATTTACAAAATGAAGTCGGCATGTTAAGTTGCAAACCAAGTGATACACTTGCTGTTGAAAACGTCAAATTGGGTACATTTCCGGACTAGATTCCCACAAATAAAGAATGATATCAAAGACTTGTAGGACGGTTGATGTATCTTGCACATACTCGGCCTGACCTAGCATATTTTCTTAGTATTGTTAGTCAATTCATGCACTCTCCTAGTGAAGATCATATGGATGCTATAATATGAATCTTACGATATTTGAAGCCTTCTCCGGGAAAAGGAATTATGTTCTCTAAGGGAGACACTTTATCTGTTGAAGGCTATATTGATGCAAATTGGGCTGGATCAATTGATGATAGGCGTTCAACCGCGGGGTACTTAACATTTGTTGGAGGAAACCTGGTTACATGGCGAAGCAAAAACCAAGAAGTTGTGGCTAGATCTAGTGCAGAAGTTGAATATAGAGGTATGGCTAAGGGTGTGTGAGCTATTATGGATTAAAAATCTATTGCAGGAACTCAAAATTTCACTAGCATCTCCTATAAAACTCTATTGTGATAATAAGGCAGCATGTGACATAGCTCATAATCCTGTTCAACATGATCGAACTAAACATGTAGAGATTGACAGACATTTTATTAAGGAGAAACTAAAAGTGAAGGTTATTAAAGTTCCTCATGTCCGATCTCAAGTTCAACTTGTTGACATTCTCACTATGGCCATATCAAGTCAAGCCTTCCATGGAATTCTGGACAAGTTGGGCATGCACAACATCTATGCACCAACTTGAGGGGGAGTGTTAAAGATTACCATAATTATCTTATAGTTAGTTGTAAATAGATTGATAAGATTGATCCCTGTAATTATGTGATAAGATTGATCCCTGTAATTATGTGATATACTTATCTCTTATTCTTTAGGAACAAGTTTTGTAGAAAATGGGCTATTAAAGCCGTGTATCATGGTATGGAAAAATTGAGAATTTGAATCAATAATTCTACAGACATTGCTGACTTGGACATGGAGTCGTTTGATTTTTAAATTATCTTCAATCTTATCTCCTAGCCTTGTATCAAGACTCAGTCACGGGGAGTGAAGCTGATTATCAAGATTAGCACGACTCAGAGCTTTTTCTGTCTGAGTTGAAGACTGGTACGTCCCCCAACAATAACTTTTACACGGGACTCCTTACGTCAGAGTTTTTACAATGGTGTTACCTAACTTTCCCTCATCAGTACACATTGCCACAGCATTTGAGACATGTATGACATAAGCATGATGTACTATTAAGCACCATNTTGATCATACTCTCTTCATAAAACATAATAAAGGAAAGCTCACTGTGCTAATTATATATGTCGACGATATGATTGTAACAGGAGATGATGATGATGAAAGGCAAGCTTTGCAGACCTACCTTTCTCGTGAGTTTGAAATGAAGGATCTTGGACCATTGAAGTATTTTTTGGGAATCAAGGTCCTAAGGTCTAAACGAGGTATGTTCCTGTCACAACGGAAATATACTCTAGATTTACAAAATGAAGTCGGCATGTTAAGTTGCAAACCAAGTGATACACTTGCTGTTGAAAACGTCAAATTGGGTACATTTCCGGACTAGATTCCCACAAATAAAGAATGATATCAAAGACTTGTAGGACGGTTGATGTATCTTGCACATACTCGGCCTGACCTAGCATATTTTCTTAGTATTGTTAGTCAATTCATGCACTCTCCTAGTGAAGATCATATGGATGCTATAATATGAATCTTACGATATTTGAAGCCTTCTCCGGGAAAAGGAATTATGTTCTCTAAGGGAGACACTTTATCTGTTGAAGGCTATATTGATGCAAATTGGGCTGGATCAATTGATGATAGGCGTTCAACCGCGGGGTACTTAACATTTGTTGGAGGAAACCTGGTTACATGGCGAAGCAAAAACCAAGAAGTTGTGGCTAGATCTAGTGCAGAAGTTGAATATAGAGGTATGGCTAAGGGTGTGTGAGCTATTATGGATTAAAAATCTATTGCAGGAACTCAAAATTTCACTAGCATCTCCTATAAAACTCTATTGTGATAATAAGGCAGCATGTGACATAGCTCATAATCCTGTTCAACATGATCGAACTAAACATGTAGAGATTGACAGACATTTTATTAAGGAGAAACTAAAAGTGAAGGTTATTAAAGTTCCTCATGTCCGATCTCAAGTTCAACTTGTTGACATTCTCACTATGGCCATATCAAGTCAAGCCTTCCATGGAATTCTGGACAAGTTGGGCATGCACAACATCTATGCACCAACTTGAGGGGGAGTGTTAAAGATTACCATAATTATCTTATAGTTAGTTGTAAATAGATTGATAAGATTGATCCCTGTAATTATGTGATAAGATTGATCCCTGTAATTATGTGATATACTTATCTCTTATTCTTTAGGAACAAGTTTTGTAGAAAATGGGCTATTAAAGCCGTGTATCATGGTATGGAAAAATTGAGAATTTGAATCAATAATTCTACAGACATTGCTGACTTGGACATGGAGTCGTTTGATTTTTAAATTATCTTCAATCTTATCTCCTAGCCTTGTATCAAGACTCAGTCACGGGGAGTGAAGCTGATTATCAAGATTAGCACGACTCAGAGCTTTTTCTGTCTGAGTTGAAGACTGGTACGTCCCCCAACAATAACTTTTACACGGGACTCCTTACGTCAGAGTTTTTACAATGGTGTTACCTAACTTTCCCTCATCAGTACACATTGCCACAGCATTTGAGACATGTATGACATAAGCATGATGTACTATTAAGCACCATCTCTTAGATATTGCATGTTTATTGAAACAACATAACTAAACCAAGAACCATATGCCTTAGAGATCCCTTAATCTTCTTATGCTTTAGTCTTTTGGCCGAATGGCAACGCCTTTGATGACTAAACCTCGCTTCCAAACTCCACCATCATAGTCATACAAAGAAAATTCCACCTCTCCATCCTTCTCCGGCAACGTCGTGAACTCGCCTGCCGGAATCTCTATCCATCGTCCTCTAGTCTTCTCCATCATGTTCTCTTTGTGTTCTTGTCTGCTTCCATCTGGGAGAATGAGTCTAAGGTTCACCGGAACTTGCCACCCGTAAGCTGGATCACGCAACATCACCACAAACACAACCTCATATGTAACTCCTGGTGACAGCTTTGTTGTTTCAAATTTTCCGTGGATTTCTAGCCAGGAAACATTCAGTAGTTCCGCAACATCAATTAGCACATTACTGCAAAAATGATTAACAATAGTTAGGAATATAAGTACAAAATTGTGGTAGACAAAAAGATTTGACTACGGTACTAAAAAAAAAATTCAGTAATGTGTTTTTTATACCGTTTAGGGGTAGAAATTATCAACTTTTGGAATGCACTAGTTTTTTGGGCTCAATTATCATCTTTTGAGCTCACTTTGTACTTTTTTAAGTGAAACATATAACAATTTGGTGAAACATACTATTTTTTGGGTTTTTTCTCTTCACTTTTAGATACACTACCAAAAGGTGAAAAAGTGATACCCTAATATTCTCCAACACAAAAAAATTTTTTTTTTTTGTTCAACAGTCAATGGGTATGGGCCAGTTTACGAGCACCTTGACTATTCCCCTCTCCAATCCGATCAAAAGTAGGTCATTCACATCGTGATTAAGATATTCGTTAGGAACAAAAAACTTTTGTAGTCACTACACAGATAAGAAAACGTATATCTTAATGGAGTTTTATTCTACGCAATGTTATGAGCAAAAAAAAATATTCTACGCAATGTTGATAAAGTACACTTTGACCCCTCAATTTTGACCCTATTTTACATTGTCCCTCAGAGTGTCATCTTTTTGACATTATACCTGTAGTTAGTTTCACACTGCCCCATTAATGTCCATTACTAATTTGATAAACAGTTGTTTCACTTTATTTCACGAACTAAATGATTTTATTTCACTTAGCCCTGACACGTAGTTATTTTTAGTTTGTATTTTGGGGATATTTGAACCCAATTCAAATCATAAAAGGTATAAGGTGAAAATTTTATTAATTTAAGGGGCAAAGTGAGATCATGTTTATAGTTTAACGGGGTCAAAGTATAATTGATCCAACTCCATTTTAAAGCTTAAAAATTTGAATTTCTATCCATATTTTTCAGCAAATAGCTCTCTCGGCCAATAACCAACGTTTCATTTCGTTCCCATCAAAACCATCGAAGCAACAAAAATTTTAATTTTGTTTCATTCCATCAAACTGTTGACTTTCTATTAGTGATGGGAAATCAACATGTTTGAAAATCCAAGCTGTTTAGATGCGTTTCAGAAAGATTTTCAAAACATTTCGGTTTCGAAGCTAACTACAATCATAATTTGTATGGCGTATTTGTCTTAGCATGGATTAACCCTTTCTTCCCCTTACTTTGTTTCTGGTAGGTACGGCCAGTGCCAGAAACGATTGTCGTCGGCCCACGTAATTGAGAGATCTCTAGCAAACAACATGAAGCTGTTGTAGGTGGACTTCCTTTCCACCCAATACTTCTGCATGCATAAACAAGATATTTTTATGATTAAAACAATCATAATGGTAGTAATAACAACATTAATTACTAGAACTACTAGTGTCACTCCTGCATAGAAAAAGAAATAGCAACACAATAGACGAGATAATTGGTGTAGGTAAGCTTACATTCAAATGCAAAGAGACCATCTTCTTGTCTCGAATACTGACACATAGGTCATAACTTTCTAAATGCACCAAAGGTTTGCAGTTTTAGACGGGAAAATCATGCATTTGTGATGGGAATAGAAAGTAGGTCCCAAAGATAGGAACCACAGAGTCACACCAGTCAACCAATTTTTGATGAGTCATGCTATATAGGCCTAGTAACAAATTAAAGAACCAATAAACTAAGTGCGACAATTTTTGATAGAACACGACAACACGATTCGAAATCAATACGAAATTAACAGATTAAAGTTGATCATTTCTCGAGTTGAACTAGAAAATAATACGACTCATTAACATGAATAATAAATAGGTCGAGCTAATGTCAATCACGAACAATACGAAATTGACACGATTAACACGTTTAATTAATATTTTAAGAATAAAATATTAATTTTTATTATATTTTATCAAGTAATGACATAATTATTATACAAAAAAAGACATTTTTACTCATTTTTGTTATTTATTTATTAAGTTAATTTTTAATTTATAGAAAAAAGTATGAGCATAGGTTCAATTAAGTGACAATTAAATTTTAAACTTAAATCTGAGTATTAAATTTTTTATTTGCGAGTTATACGGGTCAACACGAATACGAAACAAAAATAAATAAATAGTGTCGACACGATTAGTTAAACAGGTTAAGTTAGAATTGACTAATACTCGATATGAATTCGAAATGACACGATACGATTGACACCCCTGTCATAAACCCTGAATTAACCACATCTCTCACTTCCGCCTAGCCTTGTCAAAAGATAGTAACAAATTGAAGCAGCACAGCTATAAAACAATTCATAACACATTCTTTCTGCACACATTTGTATGAGACTTGCCTTCCTCTTTTTGTTCAAAAACACTCCAGCATAGAGCTGTTCATACAGCTTTTCTGTAGAGGAGCTATCAATGGGCGAGTCTGCATCTTTTAGAATGGCTTCATATCTATGAGGGAGTTTCACTTCTGATCTTTTCTCCGTTGTGTCGGCATTGATGACGGGGATCTCCGATGACTCTCTCTGTTCTTTATCAGACTGTGTAGCGTTAGCTTTATCTTGTGACAATCCTGCCCCCATCTCCTCAAAATCAAAAACTACTTCTCTGAACTGATTTTTTTTTTGGCAGCTAGGGTCAATTTCTTTTGATGTTTTGATATCTCTTGGGAACGTACTCGTGAATGAAATGATCTTTACAGGGAAATGAAACAGTCTGGGGTGATTAATGAACAAAATATTGCCCCTCAGAATCAGAAAGGAATTTAAGGCAAAACCTTGGTATTAAGCATCTATTGTAGAGATATATCAGTAGGATAGTATTACTTACAGTTGTTGGAACAAACTTAGCCTTCATATACAGGTCCCCATGAGTTACTTATATACTAGTAGTTGAGGGTAATTAGGGAGGAGACTAGGAGTTCATATTAACCATTAGTATAGAAGATATGGGCCAGACCCATAATTGATCAGGTAAAGACAAACCCCACTGCTGTTCATAGGATAGTCCAATTTTGTGTGGGTTTATAGCATCTCCACTTTACATTGAATTAATTATTGGAGTGCAGGACTAAAGCTGGGAAAAAGTTGTTCTATTGCAACCCAAGTATCAAGGATTTGAATTGCAGAAACAACCTCTCCAAATACGAGGGTAGGACTACATACATCTAATCCGTCCAAACTCTTTAGTAACAAGAGTCTAATCTGTTGACTCGGCACCAGTTGACAATTGAATCAAAACTACAGCTCATTGTATGGTATTATATCATCGGGAGAAAAGATTATTTCATTGTAACCTTTTGATGGAAATAGCCTTAATGCATACAGGATACAACTACGTACATCAAATCCTCCTCATACCTTCGATTGAAACAAGCATGAGTATTGTGCATGCGACTAGTGGACTATCAAAAAAATTGGCATTTCAATTTTAATGGATGATAAGACCTATACAAAAAGCTTATTTAGAATAAAATATTTGGCAGCAAGTGACTTTGTATTCATCAATGCTTTTATTCCATAGACCACTATACCATGGTTCCAAAATAAGGCATCCATGCCCTCTTTATTCCTTGCTTTCGAGAAAGTGGTTTTTGGATAAGATCAAGAGCATTTTGCACCTTCATGGTGGATTGTAGATCAGATTCTCTTTGGGTAATTTTTGAAACCCATTCCCATTTCTTCACTCCCAACTCCACAAAGCAGCAAAGTGGGTTCATCAAGCTTGCTTCACTATTTGCGACTTTGTTTTTTGCTACTTAGCTTCGTCAACGCTAAAAGTATTTGCATCGGGAAATGTCCTATTAGCCAAGCAAAAAAAAAAACATTAATTCTTGAAGCACTGCACAGTGGGTTAATCAAGCTTGCTTCTTATATGTTCAACATCTATTCTGTCCATGCCTTTCTATCTCCTAATGAGTTTCAGTACAAATTTATGTCGAATAAAAGGATAATCAACCACAACTATTGCTAGTCATGGTGGCCTGATTTCATGGAGGTGGTGGGTCGATCGTTATTGAGGTTTTTGTGGTGGTGTGTCGTGGACTACATGTGGTAGGGCGTTTGCCATGGGGTTATATTTGGGGGATGAAGAGTGAGGGTGACCATGGTTGGTGAGCTAACGGACATGGGCAGAGGTAGAGAGATGTGGTTAGAGGGGACCGATGGGGAAGGTGACAACCATGGAAATGACCGTCATTGTCTTCTCTATGTAATTTAGCTCGCAACTCTTTAAAATTCATAGAGACTTTCAAATCGGCTAAAAAGATAGTATTTTTGACATAGGAAATTAGTGTTCTTTTAAGTCCATTATATATATTTGAATTCATGAAATGTTCATTGGGTGTACCTTTTTCTCATCTTTGGTGCAGGGGAGGGGCGAATACAAGGTAGGGGCAATGGGTCAATTGTCTCCATTGAAATTTCTAAAATTTTTGGGGTTTTTTTAAAATTCTAAAAAATCTGAAGTTTTTCTAAATCTTGCCCCCACAAAAATTTATAAAAAAAAATGGGTATAGTTTCATATTTTAAAAATTAAATGGGATTATTTCATAAATTTAAAATTTTGATCTCTTAACATATTGAATTTTAACTTGAATTCAATTTGAGTCGGAACTCGATTAGTTAGATTTAAATTGATAACTTTAACTGATTATCCAAATCCAAATCAATTATGTCCTATTTCACGAATTTAAATTTTGATTTACCAAACTCTAATTTGATTATGATATAATCCGATTTATTACATTTATATAGGCGGATATACAATGAAATTGAATATTACTTGATGCAATTGAATCGAACTAAAATGTACTTTAATAAAAGTCAACTCTAAAGAACTTATATATCCGCTCGAATATTTAATATTTACCTTATTTGGATATAAACTAATAAAAAATTTGTTGAATATTCATATCAAATTTAAAAATATTTGTAAATTAAATTTGGATCTCTGAATTTTGTGTGATTGTTATGTGAAAATCAATTCAAATTTGCAAAAAAAAAAATGACGATTTTATTATGTGGTTATTCTCCTAAGATTATTGATTGCCCCCATTCTAAGACAACCCTGGCTTTGCCCCTGCTGAGGTGTACACAACCATTGTCTCAAATACAGTTGGTTGGTGAGAAATTAACATATTTATCTATAAACTCCTTAGTTTATTCCAAAGCTTGTGACGATTTATTCATGGGTGATCTCACGTAAAACCTCATCTGTAAGAGACAAATAAATTATATTGCGAGCCTTTTTTTTTTTTTTTTTTTGAGATTAGCAATTTAGGCCTCAAGTAGCTAGTGGCTCTCAGGCACATTCGTAAAACGTCTTTGTTCACAAAAACACACATCTTAATCGGCAAAAACTAAAACTATTCCTACCATAAAAATTTTTATTTCAAATTTTGTCATGAACATCCAGCAACAACAACTTTGATTCCAATTTATGTACGAGATCACAAACAAATCCTAAAAAACATACTGAGATGTTTTCATGCTTCTACAGCCAAACCATTGTAGTAAAGGTTCACCCATAAAAAATGAAGACTAGTTTGAGACACCACCCACCAAATGCAGGCTTGTTGTGTTGTGAAATTTCTCTGTTTGGAACGCATGCATTGCAAGTCATCTGATTTAGGGTAAGGGAAATCACTTTGAACAATCAGTTCACTGACCATGGATGGAGGTGAGCAGGGGGCAGCCCAACATAAGTGGGGCCCTAGGCAAAAGTGTTAAATGGGGCCCTACTAATATCTATATTGTACTTTTGTCTAAAAAAATGTACCAACTTCTAAATTTTTTTTTTTTTTCTAGAATAAATGTCAAAATAGTAATTATTGTAAGTTGAATGGTCATAAATAAATGAGCCATGATTAAGATTGAAGGAAACCATAGCTATGTTTAAATAATAAAATTTAGCAAAACAACCATATTTACGATTAGATTTGGATACTGAGCTACTCCTACGCTCTTTCTTTTATGATCATTTTGTGTGTTTTATAAAACAATTAAGTAAAAATCTAACTTAAATAAAACATGACTTCAAATTTAACCTAAAGAAATATAAATTTATTTGAAAGAGATTCTAATTTTTTTTTCAATAATCGAACTTATACTTATTTTAGGGATCTAATTTGAAAACTTAATGGAGTATAGTCATTCGATTGATAGTTAATTTTATTACATGTTAACACCCACGCTCATCTAATAGTTAAAATATATTAAATTCTCAAATTAAATCCCGAAATTAAGTTTAATAACATATTCAAAATTATTTTTAAGGGGCCCAAAATTTTTTTCTCATTAGGGGGCCTAGGCAATGGCATTAATGACTTATGCCTTGGACGAGCAAAGATGAGTACTTGTTAAACTATTATCTACTCTAAATGTTTAGCTTATTAAATGGGATGTAATTTAAATACTTATACATCAACATGCCCCTCACATGTATGCTAGATTTTGGTTTTAATATGTGAAAATCTTTTAATTATCAGCCTAGAGTCGGATACAGAAACTCCTACTCTAATACCACGTTAAACAACAAATAACTCTAAAAATTTAAGTTATTATGGATGGTGTAGTTGACATCCTTATACTTCAATGGACTTCACCACCATCATACTTTGATTTCTTATTTAAATAGTGTGAACAAACACACACTTGATATCGAAAGGTAAGCAAGTATGGAAAAAAGCTGTAATTTGGCAAAAAGTCAATGTATGTTTTATTTTGTCTCAAAAAAATAGCAAACATATAGAAGCAACATTCAATTTATTTATCTCAAAGTGAACAATTTAACACCCAGCATGTCACCTTCAATACCTTCCTTCAAGAAATAACTACAGGCAATCATGATTTTGGCTTAATTAAAACACCTCCTAGGACCATACAACCTTTCCAATACTGTGTATCAACTTCGAACATTCCAAACTCAACACTTCCAGCAGTGTCATTCGGTACTGTAAATTCTCCCCCGGGGACCTCGTGCCACTTGTTCTGTTTAGCCCGGTACGACTCGAGTTCATGGATGACCTCACTCACTTCTCCAGCGATTCCCACCTTGAACTTGATCGGAGATAAACGCCACCCAAATGCATCATCATGGAACTTCATCGCATAGTATATATTATAGGTAGTATTCCTGAACAGTTTGTTGAGGTCAAATTTCCCAGTGACCTCGATCCAGTTGACCTGTAGAAGCACTGCAGCTTCTTGAAAGCCAATTGACCTGAACATCGACAGTAGGTAAAATTACGATTTCTGTTGGATCAGATCTTTTCGCTTTTTGACAGAAAAACCCAATCATGGTAAGTGCCTTCTCATTGTCCCGTTATAGACATTCAAAGGTGTATTTTACTACACGTGAACGTGTACATAAGTTTGATTTTGGGGAACTATAAAAAAAAAAAAGCAAGTGTAGCATTTTTACAAGAAATTAAGTGGATAGGTGAGAAGGCAAGGGAGATACAAAATATATGATGTACGATTTACTATACGAGAAATGATAGATGAAGAAATAAAGTATTAATAGTTGTAGATAAAGACCTACAAGATAGCGTAGTAACAGTTACAAGGAAATGAGATAGGATTATATCTATCAAACTTATCGTCAGAGAGAATATAATTAATGTGATTAGTGCTTATGCATCTCAAGTAGGGTTAGACGAACATATTAAAAAGTAATTTTGAAAGCAAATGGATGAATTAGTTCAATATATGCCTATGGAAGAAAAGATAATCATAGGTGGAGATTTCAATGGATATGTAGAAAAAGATAGGACACAATATAAGAAGAGTCATGGTGGTTATGAATATGGTGATCAAAATGAAGTCAGAGAGAGTATTTTAGAGTTTGCAATGACATATGATCTTGTAGTGGCAAACACCTTGTTTGAAAAATGAGAAGAACATCTAATAACCTTTAAGAGCGGACCAAACAAAAGTCAAGTAGACTAATTCTTAAGTATAAGAACGGACCGATTATCATGTAAAGATTGTAAAGTTATATTGGGCGAAAACTTAACATCTCAACATAGGCTAATAATTCTAAATTTGTATATTAAAGAGAAACATAGAGTAAGGGGACGCATTAGAAAAATAAGAACGAGATGGTGGAATCTAAAAGATGAGAAACTAGTACTATTTAGGAGTAAAATGCTTAAAGAGGCCTTATGGAACCTAGAGGATGAGATAAACGTTATGTGGAGTAGAATGACGAAAGACATTAAGAAAATTTCGATAGGGGTTCTTGGGGAGTCAAAGGGTAAAGGACTTGTGAAAAAAGAAATTTAGTGATGGAATGACAACGTACAAGAGGTAGTTAGAGCAAAGAAAGAATCTTTTAAAAGATGAAAAAATGATAGAAATAGAGAACTTCCAAAGATATAAATTAACTAACAAAAAGGTTAAAAATATAGTTAGAGATGCTAAATTAAAAGCCTATGACAAGTTGTACAAAAAACTAGATAGTAAAGAGGGAGAAAAAGACATCTACAACAAACTAGTTAAAATTAGAGAAAGAAAAACAAGAGATTTTAACCAAATTAAGTGCATTAAGGACGAGGACTCAAAGGTTTTAGTTAAAGTTGAGGAAATAAATTATTAATGGAAAAACTATTTTGAGAAACTATTAAATGAAAATCACTTAAGAAACATAGAAGAGATAGAAAATTATAGGAATCATGAAACTTTCTTTCGTAGAATAAAGAATTCAGAGGTAGTTTGCATTGAAAAAAAATGAAATTAGATAAGACTTTAGGACCGGATGAGATTCCAATTGAGATTTGGAAGTGCTTAGAGAATTAGGGGGGACGTGGTTAATGAAATAATTCAATAGAATTGTTTCTATTAGGAAAATGCCCGATAAATGGAGAAAATGTATTTTAGTACCTGCCTATAAAAATAAATGAGATATTAAAAATTGTAATAATTATAGAAGGATAAAATTAATAAGTCATACAATAAAATTATGGGAAAGGGTCATTGAACGGTGCCTAAGAGTTGAGACTAAAATGTCAGAAAATCAATTTTAGTTTATGTCAGGTAGATCAACTATAGAAGCTATATATTTATTGAAAACACTAATAGAAAAGTATAAAGAAAAAAAGAAAAATCTTCATATGGTATTTATAAATCTAAAAAAAACGTATAATAAAATACCTAGAAATATAATATGGAGGGTGCTTGAGCGAAAAAGAGTGATGAATAAGTATATTGAGATAATAAAGGGCATGTATGACGGGACTATGACTACAATTAAGTCTTTCGTGGAAGAAAGTAAAGAATTTTCAATCACGATGGGATTATACCAAGGATCGATCTTAAGTTCATACTTATTCGCCCTAATTATGGATGAACTCACTAGGCATATTCAAGATGATGTCCCATGGTGTATGCTATTTGCAAATTATATTGTCTTAGAAGATGAAACTTGAAGGGGGATTAACAATAAGTTAAAAATTTGGAGATAGACACTCAAGTCGAAAGGGTTTAAAATAAGTAGAAATAAGATTAAATATATGCAATGTAATTTTAGCAATAAAAAAAGCAAACATAGTGAAAAAGTTAAGATTGAAAATCAAGAAATACCAACGAGTAAACAATTTAGATATCTAGGATCGATCATTAAAAATGATAGAGAGATTGGAGATAACGTAACTCATAGAATCAATGTTGGGTGACTTAAGTGGAGAAAGTCTTTGACATATTATGTGACAGAAGGATACCAATAAAATTGAAAGATAAATTTTATCTAACAGTTATAAAGACAACAATATTATATGGGATAGAAAGTTGGGCAACTAGGAAACAGCATAGTGCAAAAATCAGTGTAGCGGAAATCAAAATGTTAAGGTGCATGTGTGAAAAAACTAGAAATGATAGAATACGAAATGGCCGTATTAGAAAAATGTTAAGAGTAGCTCAAATTATGATAAGTTAAAAGAAAATAGATTAAGATGATTTAGTTATGTTCAACGAAGGCCGATAGAGGGACTGTCAAAAAAGTGAGATAATGTCTTTTAATGGTACTAGAAGTAGAGGTAGATCTAAATTAACATTGAACAAAATAATAAAAAAAAATATAAAAATATTTAACTTAAATGAGCGTATAATGCAGGATTAAAATGAATGGCAAAAACGGACTTATATAGTCGACCCCAAATAATTGAGACATAAGACTTGGTTTGGTTTGATTTAATTTAGTTTAATTTATGAAAACAATGCAAGTAGTGGAGCAAAAATATAAGAAACTCAATATTAAATAGGAAAGGCGAGACTGTAGGGTCATAGTTGAGAGAGTCAAATTGTAATCCGTCCTAAAAATAGAGGAAGCTTCTTTCTTCTAGTAGTTGCTTTGAGTTGACAAAAGAGTATTTGTAACTAACACGCATAGTATCTGTGGAAGAATACGATAATTAGGCTTCTTACCTTGTATCTTCATCAGAGAGATTGATCCATTCCCAGAATCGACTGTCGTTGCCCCAAATGATGTTCAGTGCTCGGACAGGGATTTTTAAACATCCCATAAAATCTTGGGTGCTTATGATAGACGGATTCTGTTGACATAAATGCGCAAACTCGTTACCAAACAGTGTTTTTTATTTGTTAAATAAACATTTAGACTACATTAGTTCAATGATAACTTAATGTTATGCTTGCATAATGAAATAAATCACGGTTTTATCATGACCGACACTATGCTACAATGTCAAACAACACCATGTAAACGATACAAACCAATCCAATGTTATAGACAATATGAAAACAATTCTAGTTGTTATTAGGATCTGAAATGATCAAAGTATATCTAACCACAGTTTTTATGAGTTTGGATGTAAATGTGGTCTTGTCATTTTCAGATTAGTACCATACATCACTACTTAATCCACCTCATATTATCATGGATGCTCCGTAATCCAAACATGGTAAACATGACTTAGAATTATATAGTACACAGATTACTTCGCCGATATGTATCGGCTTGAAATCAATCGTTCAATCTCAATATCTTATTATACCTAAACCAAACACCCCACTAGTCCACTACATATTACCAAATGATCATATGAATCCTTATAAGTTATGAAGAGATGGCAGTTAGGATTTGTCAGGGAGAATAATCAGTTGAGTGTATACTCCCAAGACAGAATTCATTTCCACTGTGGTTCATAGAACAATGGATATATCATTTACATTATATTCTCCAAACATATCCATACAGAAGGGATTTAAGCAAAGACAACATATATGTAGAGTGGAGAACTAGAAAGGTTTTACTTACACCCTTCCAGTGAGGAGTGGAGAAGCCACCTCTTTGCTGCAAAGCCATTTTCTTCTCAGAATATGTCACCTATATACCAATGATTGCTGGTACAAATTTTATGAATTGCATGAAAATTGCTGTATATATGCAGTTTGGATAAGAGACCCCTCTCTGGTCGAAAGGAAAAGTGGAAAAAAGAAACAAAGAATGGTCTCCTTTTTCCCGTGCAAGTCAAGTATCAGGAAACCATCCTGGAGTTACTTCCATCTTTTGCACGATGAGTCAGGTACTCCAACATTTTTCTTTTTTTTTTCTAATTTCCTCTTTATTTTTAGGTTGATTTACACTTTGACTGCCTCAACTATGATTCCCGTCTTACATTGCACCCTCAAGTATCATATTTTGGGTATTGCTCTATCAACTATGGTTATTAGTTTCTTTTTTTTTTTTTATTGGTTCAACGGTCTAGAGGGTTTAGGTTAACTTACGCGCACCTCAACTAATCTTTTCTTGAATCCGATCAAAGACAAGTCATACAAACTGAGAATAGAGTATTCATGAAGAATAAATCTCTCATGACCTGACCCTAAAAAGTAGCCAAGATTCAAACTCAGAACATCTGAGTTTACAGTTCGTCTTTATTAGTACTTGAACTTCCGCTTAAATTTTATTAGTTTCATACTATTACAAAAAATAGGTATTTTAAATTTTTTTAAATAGTATTAGTGAAATATACGACATAATGCAATTGACTCGACAAGAAAATATTATTTATATTAAAAATAATTTTTTATTGACTCGAACAGAATACCAAAATAATATGACATGACACAAACAGACACGACACATTAAAAGATATTTAACAAGTATTAATGAATGAAATTTTTTTTGGATTATAAATGTAAAATATTTAAATTTGAAGGTGCAATTTATAATTAGCCAAACTTTTTTAACTGCAAAATGGATGGCGACTAGCTCCGCGTGCACATTATTACGAATTTATGTCAATTAAGGTGTAAATTGATATTTTTAAATTTTAAAGGTGTAAATTAATATTTAAATGATCTTTCAGAATATAAGTTGAGATTAACCCAAATTAAAATGCAATTTGCCCTATTTTTATCTTTCTCCACGTTTTAAAATTTGCAATAGCCCACGTTTAAATGTCAAAGAATCTCAATACTATTGTTGGAATGTAAGGGGATGTTTGTCTGATAAAATTAAATGTAAGAAGGTCCATTTGAAATTTATCTAAAACTAATATAAAGAATAAACTATGGGTCCCATCAGTACTTTACTAGTCAGCCATTCGCTTTGGATATCTGACATGAGTAGTTCCACATAAATTTTATAAATAATAATATTATCAATTTTTTATCTTATTTATTGATTTAATGATGTATTAATTGTTATGATTCTAATATATTAATAAATTAAATTAATTTTTCAACAAATAGAAAAGGTTATAATCCTGAAACATGTGATCCATGGATGAAAGGGGAAAATTATAGGTCCCACACTTTGAATAAGGATGAATTACGATTTATACCCTTAAAGTATACATTTGATTCTTATCTGATCCTCGAAGTTTCAATTGGAATGCAGACTTGCTTTATTCCTCTTTGCCACTTTGATGATGGAACTAACACTACAATAAGTGACGAAACAAACTTTATTCCGGTTCAGAAAAAAGAAGCATCCAACTCCATGGGACAAGTGGTAAAGTAGTAAATTTGCATTGTGCTCTTCCTTTTTCTTTTTGCATTATTGTATAGAGGATGGAGCCAAATGAGCAAGAATCGGATCCTAGTTATCAGATGATTGACCAGTCTGTACTTGTGATCACTTACCAGATAAGAATCACTGACAAAAATTCACAAATACCCTTAAAAGGTAATTTGGATTTGTACTATTAGGAATTAGTGCAATGTGTAGGGGTGTATCATAATATCATTTAATGCTTAAAACTAAATATTTTAAGCACTTAATGAATTAAATTCATTTGATAACTTAACACTCATACCATTTAATATTTTCAATACTTCTTTAAAATAAGCTAAAATTTTAAATAACAAGTCACCTACTTATTACTCAATGCTAAAAATATTTGTAATAACGATTTTATCAATTTCTCACAACGGATAAACATACCCTCAATGCATTTTACACTCTTATTTTTTCAATACCCAACATCCACCACCGCCACCACGATTGTGTCGCCGCCAACCACCACCATCGCCGCGACCATTGTGTCACTCTTTTCATCGCTATCATTATGCCGTTACCACAACCACTACCATTGTGGCACCGCTATCATAATCACTGTCACTATCACCACTACCATTATCACCATTGCTATAATCATTATGTCGCCACTGTCACCGCCATTATATCACTACCACCATCACTATCATTGTACCACTTCCACCTCAGCCGCCACCATCATTGCCACCACCACTATTATATCACTGCCATCATTACCACTGTTGTTGTGTCACCACCGCTATCGTTGCCGTCACCACCGTTATCGTTGTCATCACCACCATTGTCGACACTATTGTGTCGGCGCCGTCACCACTTCCACCACCACTAACACCACTGTCATTACCACTACCACAATTATTGTGACAGTGGTGATAGGAATAAGGTAGTTGCGGAGAAATAGTTAAAAAGAATGGCAAAATTAGAATAATAATAATTTAAAAACTCCAGCTTCTTATATTTGTCAAATAATTTGATTTGATTCAATATTTAAATTTTAGTAGATACTAAATAGTCAATGAATTAAAAAATTTAGCATTCAATTTTTAGTGTTCAATTTTTAATTTTATAAAACACCACCGTAGTCTAACTCTGAACAATTTGCATTTCAAGTTGAAAGTTATTCATTTCAAAAAAAAAAGTTAAAAACTACTAAGGTCACAATAATATAGTAAGAGCAATATTATAGGCAGATGTGTCAATCATGTTAGTTTAAGCGAGTTTATGTTAGGTCTAATCGAGTTCATGTGAAAAAATCATTCAACCCATACACGATTCATTTAATTAAATCGGTAGAAATCTACAAAACACGATTCATTTATTAAACAAGTTATCTGACACAACTCATTTAATAAATTATTATTATTATTTATAGGGATAATAATAATGTAATCCAAATATATTTGATTAATCATGTCTTGTCCCATTTTGACTTCCAATTCAAATGAATTGGATCCCCAAACTAACTTCAAATAGTATTTTTCATACAGTAAAAGGCAATCAAAATCCATTAAACCACCCTCGAATCTTTGCACTAGCTAACAAGTGTATAAGAGATGATTATGGATTAGATTATTTAGGCACATCGATAATGATGTACATTATTGGATGATGATGCATTATTAATAAACAAAACTTAAGTGGAGATTTAACATAAAGTAGAAATTTAAAGGAGAAGGTTTACAATCAAAAGAATTAAAAGTAAGATTAAATAGTGGAATAGTAAAGGTTTAAGATGAAGAGAAAGCAAAGAGTGGTGCGGATTGGAGAAAATTTGTTTTGCAATCTAATTAATTAAAGTTCTAGTAAACAAGAAAATATGACAAAAAAAATTCTCAAGTCCTCCCTTATTTGTGACACACACACACACACACATATGTATACATATGTATGTATGTATGTATTGCACGGGAGAATTCCTGCAATGAATACGGGTGGCGATCTTCTGGATGGTAAACCTGAAACAACCAATAGGTTAGGAAAGGGGCCAAGTGAATACCCGGCTTATCCCATCCAAAGCTTAAATTAATGAGCGTTTAAGACTTTAGCATAGTATTTTTCTCAATTTAGTTTGCGTATCTTTGTTTATTTTTCTAAGGAGTATTTATACCTAGACTAGAAATAAGTGCAAGGGTTTGGAGTCTCATCTCACCATTTAATAACTTGCACTCTTATCCATGCGTAATGAGTGTTCTCCACTAAGATTCTCATGACTAGCTCACTCAGGCGATAGGTTGACTACTCGGGGCATGCCGAGCACTTATGATCCTATCTCCGATCATTCAAATCCATCTGATTGGTGTTTGATACCTACTCCCGAGTGTTTAATGCTCAGAAAACATATGTTCAACGCAATAGTCATTAATGCTTTGCAATTATGACTGTCAATTTGGGTCTCGAGGATGCAGAGACTCATTAATAGCCATGTCATAGTCACTGAAGTCTTCATTAATGAGCCGTCATATCTCCTTAAATGCTAGTCCCAGCCTGTCTACTCAGCTCCTCCGAGCCATTACTCCTCGGCGTTATCTTCCAGCGCCTTTTGAGCTCCATAACGGCTATGTCTACCCACGTGTCGGTTTGAGGGCTGTTGAGCTGCCTAAAGTCTCGTCATATATAAATGTATGTATGTATACTTACCTATCAAGCATTTCATACAACCTAGAAGATTAATTTCTCTGACAAAACCACACGTCTTAATTATCAATCCCATTTAAGATAAAGGAAAACCGNATTAAACCACCCTCGAATCTTTGCACTAGCTAACAAGTGTATAAGAGATGATTATGGATTAGATTATTTAGGCACATCGATAATGATGTACATTATTGGATGATGATGCATTATTAATAAACAAAACTTAAGTGGAGATTTAACATAAAGTAGAAATTTAAAGGAGAAGGTTTACAATCAAAAGAATTAAAAGTAAGATTAAATAGTGGAATAGTAAAGGTTTAAGATGAAGAGAAAGCAAAGAGTGGTGCGGATTGGAGAAAATTTGTTTTGCAATCTAATTAATTAAAGTTCTAGTAAACAAGAAAATATGACAAAAAAAATTCTCAAGTCCTCCCTTATTTGTGACACACACACACACACACATGTATACGTATGTATGTATGTATTGCACGGGAGAATTCCTGCAATGAATACGGGTGGCGATCTTCTGGATGGTAAACCTGAAACAACCAATAGGTTAGGAAAGGGGCCGGGTGAATACCCAGCTTATCCCATCCAAAGCTTAAATTAATGAGCGTTTGAGACTTTAGCATAGTATTTTTCTCAATTTAGTTTGCGTATCTTTATTTATTTTCCTAAAGAGTATTTATACCTAGACTAGAAATAAGTGCAAGGGTTTGGAGTCTCATCTCACCATTTAATAACTTGCACTCTTATCCATGCGTAATGAGTGTTCTCCACTAAGATTCTCATGACTAGCTCACTCAGGCGATAGGTTGACCACTCAGGGCATGCCGAGCACTTATGATCCTATCTCCGATCATTCAAGTCCATCTGATCGGTGTTTGATACCTACTCCCGAGTGTTTAATGCTTAGAAAACATATGTTCAACGCAATAGCCATTAATGCTTTGCAATTATGACTGTCAATTTGGGTCTCGAGGATGCAGAGACTCATTAATAGCCCTGTTATAGTCACTGAAGTCTTCATTAATGAGCAGTCATATCTCTTTAAATGCTGGTCACAGCCTGTCTACTCAGCTCCTCCGAGCCATTACTCCTCGGCGTTATCTCCCAGCGCCTTTTGAGCTCCATAACGGCTATGTCTACCCACGTGTCGGTTTGAGGGCTGTTGAGCTGCCTAAAGTCTCGTCATATATAAATGTATGTATGTATACTTACCTATCAAGCATTTCATACAACCTAGAAGATTAATTTCTCTGACAAAACCACACGTCTTAATTATCAATCCCATTTAAGATAAAGGAAAACCAAGCGTAGGATGAGAAGCATATGGAATAGAATGAAATGTTGGTCCACTGGCCACAACTTTGCAAGGCATCAAATTGCTTGGATAAGAAGCATATGGAATAATTCAGGCCTCTGCTACCGTCTGATTTTTGAAGTGAATCTGGTGTAAATGAAAAAAAAAAAAAAAAATTGAAAACGAAATCCAGTTTTGTATGTTCTCCCTCCCATATACATCATTTTCCCCTCTTTTTCCTAGTTTTGGCGTCGGAAGTACCAAATCTTAGGAATATGGTAAGACCTCATGTACTTATTTTAATTAAATAATAGAATATTAGTCATGAACGTAGATTTCGTTGAACTATTGCTAGGAAGTAACGATTGGAGCATTTTTGGTAAATTGCTGTTTTTGGAAGAGACCGTGCTTAGAAGAAATCGACTAAGAATTTCCTTAAAGACTTTGGGTGAAAATAACATCAAAAACAGATTCGGTGCATCGAAAATCTTAAGGAGGTGTGATGGGATAAATTAGAATACTAAAGGGGCAAAATTGTAATTTTGGGAGTATCGTGTAGCTTAAACTGATCTTGGGTAGAAAGCAAGGTCCGTCGGAATGCGCCTCTAGAAGATCTGGCATAAAATGGACTCCGTTCATACACAATATTACTGTTTGAATATGCATCTGAGTTCAATACATCCGAACGCATATTGTCCATCTGAACATACATATTTATGACCGACATATTTTAATACGTCAATACCATCGACTTTAGACCTATTTAAACCTTATGGGATCAATTTTCAAGGTTATTTTGCACAATTTTCAGCCAAAATAAGTCTAGGAGAGATTCGGAGAGCTGAGAGATTGGGAAAAGTGTAGATCCAGTTAAGGATCATTGGTATTAGCGTGTGGAAGACNCTGTAGCTTAAACTGATCTTGGGTAGAAAGCAAGGTCCGTCGAAATGCGCCTCTAGAAGATCTGGCATAAAATGGACTCCGTTCGTACACAATATTACTGTTTGAATATGCATCTGAGTTCAATACATCCGAACGCATATTGTCCATCTGAACATACATATTTATGACCGACATATTTTAATACGTCAATACCATCGACTTTAGACCTATTTAAACCTTATGGGATCAATTTTCAAGGTTATTTTGCACAATTTTCAGCCAAAATAAGTCTAGGAGAGATTCGGAGAGCTGAGAGATTGGGAAAAGTGTAGATCCAGTTAAGGATCATTGGTATTAGCGTGTGGAAGACAACGTAACATTTTAGAATAAGTTTGTGTAGAATAAGCATCGAGACTAGGGATATTATTATATAATTTTTGGCTCCTACTCATATAAATAACATAGACTTGCATGGCTTTGGTTTTTATTGAAAAAGTAAGACGAATTACACTTTGTAGCCTAAAAGTTATAAATATTTGCACTTTATACCTTTAAATTTTAAATTTTTAACATTACACCCTCAATGTATTAAAAAAATTTACAGTGTGGTCCTTCCGTTAGTTTTTGTTACTCGTTCCATCAATGTCAATAAGATGTGTTGTAAAGGAATAAAACATGGAAAGTAATAGAAGACCACTTTGTAACACTTTTAATATATTANAACCCTAAAAGTTATAAAAATTTTCACTTTATACCTTTAAATATTAAATTTTTAACATTACACCCCCAATGTATTAAAAAAATTTACAATGTGGTCCTTCCGTTAGTTTTTGTTACTCGTTCCATCAATGTCAATAAGATGTGTTGTGAAGGAATAAAACATGGAAAGTAATAGAAGACCACTTTGTAACACTTTTAATATATTAATGGTATAATATGAGAAATTTCATCTTTAATGATGTAAAATGAGAAAACTTAAATCTTTCGGGCGTAAAGTTAGATTACCCTGAAAAAGTATGATGAAATCTAGCCAAAAATACTTGATTTATATCATACATGCATTTTTTGAGTTTTCAAACCCTAGATCTTTGAATGATGAATATTTGAGAATATCATAATCTCATGCTTATTTTCTTTAAATCTCTACTTGTTTTGTGCATTTTAGAAACTACCATTTGTTGTACACTTGATTTGTTTGAAAAGTATGATTTAAAACTCTTGTATTGATAGATTTGATGAACTTGAATGCATCAGAACTTAGCTGAGTTTTTTATTCCAAGGGATTTCAAAGTGTTCTATCACTCGTAGTCTGTGTTTAGTTCCTTGCGTGTTATAACTATTCATTCACGTTAATCGATGCAGAATGTTAGTACTACTTCTTGGATGAATTATTAGATATTAATGCGTCAGTAGTGATTATTCCTAAAGCATTATGGGAATTAATGATTGGTGATTGTGATGCCGTGGACTAGACATTTTTTGGTGTGCAATATTCCTGTTTTCAAACTACTATCTCTTGATTCGTTAGTTAAATTCATATTCATGCATAAATGAGATCGTTATTNTCGTGGACTAGATATTTTTTGGCGTGCAATATTCCTGTTTTCAAAATACTATCTCTTGATTCGTTAGTTAAATTCATATTCATGCATAAATGAGATCGTTATTAATATCACATGTCTTAATTCGAAAGCTATATACTTTCTTTGGAAATTGTGACAACCTATTTTTCATATATTTTTTAAATCTTATTTATATTTGGAAAAGTTTCTCTGATAAACTAGTTGTGCTCGCCCTTTCTTTAACATTCTTTAGATTCGGGGGTATTGAGGTGAACACAAGCCTAACTAAGAATGCTGATTTGGATTTTGAAATAGATCATGGTGTGGATCCAAACTTTGAGGCCTATCGATGGAGTACTTATTTTTGCCTTAGCATTCCTTTCAAAATTGGGAGATAATTTATATATTCTAGTTGGATTATGAGAAATTCGACTATGTTGGAGTTCTTGGGATGTACCCTTTTGACTGAGGAATTATTGTTTTGGAGTTTCTAGTTAGATGATGATGGATTTTATTTTGATTCTGTATGGTATTATTTAGTATGCTCTCAAATATAGCACATTACAACTGGTTATAAGCCCAATGTTTTTAAATTAAATTTCCCCTTGTTATTTGTTTTATCCTGGATTTTTCATAAAAGTTATTTTCTAATTGAATATTTTGAATGAGATGATCTTTTTCTAAATCACGTATTTTTTGAAAACTGTGTGACAAATACGCCAATGCCTACCTACTAATATTGTTTTCATGAAATGACTACTTCGATGTTCAAATTCATAGTCCTACAGTTATTAACCTTACACTCAGAGCCAACCCTTAGGCTATGCAATCGAAGCCGTCGCCTAGGGTTCCATATTTTTTGGAGCCTCAAAAAAAAAAATTGATTTAGATTTGTTTAACTATAAATTATTTTTAAAAAATTAGATTCAAGTTTAAATAAATCTATATTGATTTTTAAGGTACCAAATAAAACTTTTAGATCAATGTTCAATCAAATCAAAATTTATTTTTCGAGCTCTTAAATTTTTTTTATAGATGCAAATTCAACGAAGTCAATTTTTGTTTTTATTAGTTTTATACTAATATGATATTCATTATATTAATTACAATACTATTCATGTCTTGGAACCTACCATGTATAACAAAACTATGTAATTGTTTCTTTTCATATATTATTTTCAATTATTTTGATCAACTTGAAAAATATATATTTTGATAACCATTGAATAAGTTAAATTTATTTAAATTTAAATTTAGTTTGTTAATAACTTCTTTCTGTTGCCATAATAGCATAAATATCATCAATAGAATGTCTAATATTGAACTTCAAATTTAGTCTCTTACTATTTTGTTGACTATTAANATATCATCACTAGAATGTCTAATATTGAACTTCAAATTTAGTCTCTTACTATTTTGTTGACTATTAATCATTGAATAAATTTTATAAATCTAAATAATATGCTAAAAAATTTAGATACGTAAATTTAAATTGTAAGTTGGCATCTCAAATAACAAGATTTTTTTAAATAAATATATTTTAATATTTAATAAAAATAAAAAATATTATATATTATTATAATTAATGAAGCATCATCGCCTACCACCTTCGATTGACTCGGGCCGGCCCTGCTTACACTTCTCTTACATCGGACAATGACCATGTNGTATATTTAAATTGTAAGTTGGCATCTCAAATAACAAGATTTTTTTAAATAAATATATTTTAATATTTAATAAAAATAAAAATATATTATATATTATTATAATTAATGAAGCATCATCGCCTACCACCTTCGATTGACTCGGGCCGGCCCTGCTTACACTTCTCTTACATCGGACAATGACCATGTTCTATGTTAGTATTTTATGAGTTGGTATTTGGACCAGAACTCCAACCTTAATCTGCCCACATGGGTCAACTGGCCTTAACCCGATCGCTGGTGGTTGATTAGGGATATGTTCTATCTCCTAATTAGTTTAGGAGATTATGGGAGATATATATCACTATCTCCTAATCAATTTAAGAGGTCATGCAACTATGCTTATCTAAGTGGTTACAAACTTACAACCACCTATTAGTATATATGTCTTTAAACATGTCAAACGTATGACACATCTCTCTCAACCCTCTACACATATTATCTCTCTTGGGCTATCACCAACTGCCGTTGGACTTGTGAATGTGGGATTACAAGGGAAACTCTGGTAGTTGCTCCTTTGTCTTGACGAGAGTTTGGCGTGCGAGGAAGCAATGAGATCATAATTC
>CAUOFW020009835.1:845852-898608 GCA_963454935.2 Ilex paraguariensis
GAAATTCCAGAATCAGTCAGCCTTTCGAACTACTGCAGAATTCATGAGCAGTCAAGAGACAACCTAGCGAAATGAAACATCTTAGTAGCTAGAGTAAAAGCAAGCAAAAGCAATTCCCGTAGTAGCAGCGAGCGAAATAGGAGCAGCCTAAATCGAGAAAATAGGGTTGTGGGATAGCAATACAAGAGTTGTGCTACTAGGCGAAGCGGTGGAGTGTAAACATGTTGAACTACCCAAGTGAGGGGCCAAATCAAAAATCACATGCATAAATTGAATTAGGAAGCATCCAGTTTACATAGTCAGCCATAAGAATGTTTAATGCTGTGACATATACGTGAATGTTATTGGCAGAGGCTGTAACTCAAATTAGATGATTGAACAATTGAGTGAGGGATTCTCTTCACCAATTATATTTTTCAGAAAGAATCAAAAGGGTAAATTTATCATATGCATGTATTTAACTTCAGTCTACACATAGAGGCCCTTCTAGGATCTATCATCTTGTGAGCACAAATGTCAAGCAAAAACTTACAGCTTTTGCAACAGCAAACCAGTGAAAGGAACGCAAGAAAACATCATCTTGCGAGGGAAGACTGTCGTGATTCCATGATGATATGTTTTGAAATTTTGCATTCACCTGCCAGCAATTCGAGTTTTCTGCAGATATATCAGAAGCTTTGTTCTTGTCAGCATTTTTCTTTCCTATGACAAAGCCTGCATTTCNTTTTGAAATTTTGCATTCACCTGCCAGCAATTCGAGTTTTCTGCAGACGTATCAGAAGCTTTGTTCTTGTCAGCATTTTTCTTTCCTATGACAAAGCCTGCATTTCAATGATCGGCGGTGACAAATACATTTTGAAAGATTTAAAAAATGTTAGATATACAGGACCTCAGATATAAAACAAGTTACAAGCAACCAAACACGAACTCAAATCAGGACGGTCTCATGAATCATGTTCCATCATTGTGCTCTATCAAGACTAAATTTGCTATTAGTTAGACCACATGTTATTGTATCTTTTTCCAATATTTCATTTAATATTAACTTCGATCTACCTCAACCCTAACATTACAATTTACAATTAATAAGTGTCACATCCCTCCTCTTTATTGGAGTAGCAACCAGTTCGTCATAAACATATTCAAACCACCTAAATTTATCCCCTTTCTATGGAAAGTGCTATAATAGGTCTCTAATGAACATATCAAAACCCACCTAAATTGATCCCCTTCCTATGGAAAATTGACCCCCAATGTAGAAAATTGTTGGGTCTTTTGTATCTCTTGATTTTTCATCTTTACTACCTCCCGAATTTCTACTGTTACAAAAATTGAATTTCCTATTTGCAGCTTTAGTTTTATTTACCTTGAATCTTCTTGATTATGAAGTAACTCTCCATACTTCTAATTTATTACTAAATTCTACTTTAGTTTTATTAATCATTGCTAGATCATCAACAAATAATATGTCACAAAATCTCATCTTAAATGTGTCTGCTTAATTCATCCATAAACAAGGCAAAAAGAAATAAACTTAAAGTGAAACCCAAATGTAAACCTAAAGTGATTGAGAATTCAATAATCTCATATAAAACATAGATATAGACAAAGGATATGAATGCAATACGAATGGACAAATCTTAAAAAGTAGCACCTGGCACAACTATGGCATGCTACACATAATTTGCCATATATATTAAGTTACAAAATTTTTAAATAAACATATAGCTATAATAATGCAATATAAGAAAATATCATTGATGCATCTCTATGAGCTTTTAAATAAATGGATCGATGTAGTTGATAATCACTCAATCCTTAAAAATATAGAAATACAGTGTCGCATGCACCTATAGTCATAATAACTTTTCTCATCTTCCCAAGTTGTTTCTTTATTCAAATCTTTTTTGTCTTCTACGTTTTTTAGGTAAAATGTCAATTAAAATTTTAATAGAATTAGTCTTGGCGAAATTCACATTTCCGAAAGTCATGCAAAATTTCTAATTTGTTGATCCCATGTTAACAAGTATCCAAGAATTGTCATCGCATAACTAGTTTTAGTTGTAGACACAGCAGACACATTGCCAACATTCTGTTAAGGACATGTCCCAAACTACAATTTCTAGTTTCTAATTATGAATATGATCAAAACTCAAAAGAGTATCGAACACGTGTCCACGAGAGTAATATCAGTGTCTGACAAGTGCCTCACACTAACACGTCACATTCTTAAATATGTTTGTACTTTGTACTTATTAGCCACCCTCTAATGCAATTGTTCTCACTAAAACAATCACATGCTCTTACATATCCTTCATCATATCAATTTATCTATTTGTAACACTTTTTTTTTAAATCCACCATATTATATCCTTAGTGGATCTATCATAGGCCTTTCATAAATCTGAAAACCAAATGAAGGTATTCTTTCTTCTCTATTTATTTTTCTTCCTTTCTTAGAATATAGCTTCCATTATGAATCTTACAGAAATAAATTAAACTGATCACAGATAATATTTTTTTGTGTTTTAATCATTTTCTGATCACTTTTTCCAAAAATTTCATTGTATGACTCATTAATTAATGTCTCGATAACTTGTGCAGTGTTGAATGCACCCCTTAAATTTGTATATAGCAACAAAATCTCATTAGAAAATTTTCATAGTAGTTAAAATTTTATAAAATATTTAGTCAACCCAGATAACCTGACATATCCTTAAACACCTCCAAACGTCGTGATTTTATTACCTCACAATTTTTTCCATGTTCCCTCACTAAATTACAAGGAAAATTCGTGGTTTCTTCAAAATTCAAAAAAATCCCCCTATTTTTCATAGGATGTTTCAGTTCCTCACACTCTCCCAACAATCAAACAAGGAGAAAAAAAATTCCTGTCTTTTTTGCTGTCACTAGCTAAAACTGATCTTTTAAAAGCTGCAGTAGAATATAATTGCTAACTGAGAAAATCATTCAGGATTAGCTACCCAAAACAAAATAACTATAACCATGAAACGGGCACAGAATCCTAATCAAATTAAATCCTCGCACTAAAACCTAAAAATAGCCTAATCAAAGCCTACAAAAGGCATCAAACAAACACCAATGAAAACCAACTTAAGAAAAGAAAATGGGCGAGAAGTAAATTACCGGAATACCCCTCTGGGAGTGGAATAGTAGTGCCTTGCAGCTTCCTTCCTCTGAAGTAAGCTTCCTCTATTTTAAGACCATCAACTTCAATCCCTACACATAGACACACATTTATATTACACACACACACACACACATATGTATATGTAAATGCAGTGCACCATACCAGTGGGTTTGGGTTTGAAGTAGTCAGAAACAGAACAAGGACCGTCGTACTTGATACAACATGGCAGCTGATGGACCTTACCAGTCAGATCCACCACCGATTCCGTCGGAGGACCGAAATCGATGATCCCAACAGTTCCCATTTCGCACGAACCTCCATTTCCGTCCATGGACCCGCACTCCACAAAACCCTCCAAAATTCCAAATCCCTCAAAAGCCCTAGTCTTACAATCCCGCGCTTTTGTGTATTTAACCAATTATTTTTTTCCTTTTTGAGTTTCTGGCAGTCAGAGCTTTGTATTTAATTTTTCAAAAATTAGGAATAAAAAGTCAGAATTTCAAAAAATACTATTAACATATTTTCGGCAGTTTTGAAGCAATTTTTTTTTTAAAAAAAAAAGATGCAATTTACTCCACACTTAAAAACATCATTTAAAAGAAAATATTNTTTTCATAGTAGTTAAAATTTTATAAAATATTTAGTCAACCCAGATAACCTGACATATCCTTAAACACCTCCAAACGTCATGATTTTATTACCTCACAATTTTTTCCATGTTCCCTCGCTAAATTACAAGGAAAATTCGTGGTTTCTTCAAAATTCAAAAAAATCCCCCTATTTTTCACAGGATGTTTCAGTTCCTCACACTCTCCCAACAATCAAACAAGGAGAAAAAAAATTCCTGTCTTTTTTGCTGTCACTAGCTAAAACTGATCTTTTAAAAGCTGCAGTAGAATATAATTGCTAACTGAGAAAATCATTCAGGATTAGCTACCCAAAACAAAATAACTATAACCATGAAACGGGCACAGAATCCTAATCAAATTAAATCCTCGCACTAAAACCTAAAAATAGCCTAATCAAAGCCTACAAAAGGCATCAAACAAACACCAATGAAAACCAACTTAAGAAAAGAAAATGGGCGAGAAGTAAATTACCGGAATACCCCTCTGGGAGTGGAATAGTAGTGCCTTGCAGCTTCCTTCCTCTGAAGTAAGCTTCCTCTATTTTAAGACCATCAACTTCAATCCCTACACATAGACACACATTTATATTACACACACACACACACACATATGTATATGTAAATGCAGTGCACCATACCAGTGGGTTTGGGTTTGAAGTAGTCAGAAACAGAACAAGGACCGTCGTACTTGATACAACATGGCAGCTGATGGACCTTACCAGTCAGATCCACCACCGATTCCGTCGGAGGACCGAAATCGATGATCCCAACAGTTCCCATTTCGCACGAACCTCCATTTCCGTCCATGGACCCGCACTCCACAAAACCCTCCAAAATTCCAAATCCCTCAAAAGCCCTAGTCTTACAATCCCGCGCTTTTGTGTATTTAACCAATTATTTTTTTCCTTTTTGAGTTTCTGGCAGTCAGAGCTTTGTATTTAATTTTTCAAAAATTAGGAATAAAAAGTCAGAATTTCAAAAAATACTATTAACATATTTTCGGCAGTTTTGAAGCAATTTTTTTAAAAAAAAAAAAAAAAGATGCAATTTACTCCACACTTAAAAACATCATTTAAAAGAAAATATTTTTTTCTTTTTTGTCTTGTTTGTGTCTTTTATTCCACTTTCAGGCAAGTCCGATTGATTCTTTTAAACCCTCTCATTATTATTCAACCCTTCGAGTGGTACAAGCCGACAAGAAGAGATCTGATCATGCTCTTTTTCAAAAGATTTTTACATAAAGCATGTCCAAACATGCTTTATGTATTTGTAATCTCAATTTCACTTTTTTCTTCTGATTTGTTTTTAACAGGAGANAGTTCTAACCCTTCGAGTGGTACAAGCCGACAAGAAGAGATCTGATCATGCTCTTTTTCAAAAGATTTTTACATAAAGCATGTCCAAACATGCTTTATGTATTTGTAATCTCAATTTCACTTTTTTCTTTTGATTTGTTTTTAACAGGAGAACAAACACATCTTTCATGTAAAAACTTATGAATAAGTCTATTTATGTCAAATTTGATCTCTTTTTCACATGATTTCAAATAATCAGGCTTGAGCTGCTAGCGGACTTCCACTTTTCCATTTTAACATGACTTATTTTGATTTTTAATTTTTTNTTTTGAACCTTATTCTGAATACATTTTGATTTTTAATTTTTTTCTCAAAGTATTAATATTTATATAAAAATGCAGTTTAAACCTCTGTTTTCGACTGAAATANCTTATTTTGATTTTTAATTTTTTTCTCAAAGTATTAATATTTATATAAAAATGCAGTTTAAACCTCTGTTTTCGACTGAAATAATGGTGCTTTTAAGAAAATTTATCAAACTGTTGTTCAATAATAGTATTTACACAGTGATTTTGTCATAGGGAATTATTCCAACCCAATACATAGCACACATCCGACAAAGCATTTATTCGACAACGCCCTAAGACATGAAGGAAAATTCAGACATGAAATGGAACAAAACTCTTCATAATGGCTTTCAGAGGGGAGGAATGCCCATAGTCAATTTGCTCATGCTTCTTTATAATAGTATTACAACATTAACACCATTACAATATAAGAACTACAACAATAATAAATTATCTTCACTCTGACTCTATGCCTTATCCTCCTATCTGAATCTGCAAATTCAAGATTTACATCAAAACTTCCATGGTCAAACGGCGTCATGNTAGGAATGCCCATAGTCAATTTGCTCATGCTTGTATATAATAGTATTACAACATTAACACCATTACAATATAAGAACTACAACAATAATAAATTATCTTCACTCTGACTCTATGCCTTATCCTCCTATCTGAATCTGCAAATTCAAGATTTACATCAAAACTTCCATGGTCAAACGGCGTCATGGTGCTGTGTAAGGCTTCCTTTTGAGCCAATTGTCAGGCCAAGTTAATAGCTCGATTTTAGGCCTCAGTATCACTATACACGGGGCTTTCTAAATCACCCATTTCTGCAGAGGCAAAAGACTCGACAGAATCTACAGTTGAGAGAGAAGAGGGAGATTCATCAGAATCTGAGATGACATCATGATTCATAGTGATGTGGTCTTCATCAATTTCTGATGTATCTGATCCAGATGCTCCCAACATAAGCTTGTTAATTGCAGCCTTTGCAGTTTCAACAAACCATTCATCCTCAGGGAGAGCACTATTGAAAAACACGACTTTTTAGTCACAGAAATAGAACACGAGTAACAAAATATACCTGTATACACATAAATATGTAACTTGCATATATACATATATGCAAATAGAAACAGGCACCTTTGAGGGTCAATGCCTCTAGCAGAGAATGTCCTGATTGCACGAGCAATTATGGCCGAGGCTATCTGATGCACATGTCTAGATGGGTAACCAGCAAAACGTGCAATTTCAACGGTGAAATGCATGTCTAGAATCAACTGCCAAGGACAATTCAAACCAGAGTCAGCAAGAGAATAGGTGGTGGAAAGTAGATTGCATATAATATATAAGGCACACGGATAGATCTCAATTATGAGAAGGTTCGCTTAGGCTTAGACCCACTGGACGGTTCTGCAACAAATATGACGACAATCTATTTCATAAGAGACATGATGACGGTTAGATACATCTGTGGGCCCAAAGAAATTCCATGTGACCTTGTCCAACTCATTGCTAGCAAGGACTTCTGATTTCTATTGTATATGCATGCAATGAAACAAATTTAGTAAGCAGTGCTTGGATCAGTAACAAAAAAAAGGTACAGAGGTTACTTATATACCCATCAACTTGGTAACTCATTCAAAGGTAAAGTACAGTGATGGAATATCCTCTGAACATTGTTTGGATAACGACAAGAAAACCAGTAAAAAAAAATCCAAACTTGCATAACACCCACACCTCATTTTATAATTAAGGCTAAAAACTTGTTAAAAACTTTTGAAGACTAAAGCTGTCTAACCTAAAAACTTTCTGAAGTTACAATTATTGTTCAAAACTTAAAAGTACAAACCCCCATGAATATTAGTCACAAAACAAAAAATCCACCCCATGGGCCATTGCTTGGTGAGATGGGAAACAGTTAGACTGCCACATGTGAGAATTCAAGCATCAATACAAGGCAGTCTTCTTTACAATAATGGCAAGTTACATACCTGGTTCCTCTCAGGATGCGACATTTATGGACCAAGACTAAACAATGGCATTTTCTTGCAAAAAAACACAAGAAAAAGAAAACAAGGAATAACCCAACAAAAGGACAGAAATATTTCCCATCAAACAGCTCACTTGGTCAATTCTCTATCTAGGCTTCCACCACATTGCCACCATGAGAATTATTGATTCTGCAACACTGAAATCTTATTATCTAGCCTTTTGGCTATTTCAGTGACCAATCGTCACTTACTGTTGGAGTATAGTCTAATTTATTAGGGTTTCTTTTTCCTTTTTTTACTCTTACTATGACTTTTATATTTTGCCTAGACCACAAGATTGTTTAGGTCACTTTGTACTATTATTTGGCTATATATACGGAGCTCTACTCTTACTTTGAGTATCTCTTTCACTCACATGTATCTCAAGTTGATATCAGAGCAACCAACCCTAACCCTATCTCTAACCCTAACCTCCGCCAAACATCGCAACCAGCGAGACAAAAGACACAGCCAACGGCCACCCCCATCCATTGACTACCTACACCGAAATCACTCCACTGACTGTGAACACCGAAATCAGCCTCCATTCCACCGATTACCTACACCGAAATCAGCCTCTACTACACCAACTGCCTACCAGCAGTAGTCTTCACACAGCCAAAAACCAGCAACCCAGCCAAAAACCAGCAACCCTATCAAACCCAGCAACCTCAATCACCAACAGAAACACAACCACCGACAGCACCCAACCACCGATAGGAACACAGCCAAAAAGAAGCAACCACATCAACCCCCAACAGCATCCCAGAACCAGTGACACACCGACAAAACCTACGACACATCCACAAAACCTACGACACACCCCACTACCCCAGCCTATCCGCGACGAACCCAGACCAACTCCAAATCCAACACAATACCCACTTTAGCGAACCAGCCCACTGCCGGGTCACGTTCTTCGTCACAGCTTCGTTTTTGCCTTTGTGCTTCGCGCTCTTTGTCTTAGTGCCACAACATCTAGGACCTTTTAAGAAGGGTTGAATTCCCTTCTCCGTTGATCTGNGTACCCACTCTAGCGAACCAGCCCACTGCCGGGTCACGTTCTTAGTCACAGCTTCGTTTTTGCCTTCGTGCTTCGCGCTCTTTGTCTTAGTGCCACAACATCTAGGACCTTTTAAGAAGGGTTGAATTCCCTTCTCCGTTGATCTGCTCTTGATGCATTAGATCAATTATTTATATTTACTATATTTCTAAGCATCGTAACCTGTCGTTGGATTTACACCCTAAAGTTTATTGCGGATGATACTATTGATCGTCGCAAGGCTAAGCTTGTGGCGAAAGGCTTTACTCAGATATCAGGTCGTGATTTTAGTGCTACCTTTGCCCCCNAATGCATTAGATCAATTATTTATATTTACTATATTTCTAAGCATCGTAACCTGTCGCTGGGTTTACACCCTAAAGTTTATTGCGGATGATACTATTGATCGTCGCAAGGCTAAGCTTGTGGCGAAAGGCTTTACTCAGATATCAGGTCGTGATTTTAGTGCTACCTTTGCCCCCTAGGCAAAATTGACTATTGTTCAGTTGATTATTTCTCTGGTTGCAGAGTACTCTTGACCTCTTCATCAGTTAGATGTGAAGAATGCGTTTTTTCACAGTGATCTAGACGAGATTATTTATATGAATGCACCACCAAGCTTTCGTGATGAGGGGGAGTATGCTGGGGAGGTGTGTCAACTGCATAAGTCTCTTTATGGACTGAAACAATCACCATGANCTTCATCAGTTAGATGTGAAGAATGCGTTTTTTCACAGTGATCTAGACGAGATTATTTATATGGATGCACCACCAAGCTTTCGTGATGAGGGGGAGTATGCTGGGGAGGTGTGTCAACTGCATAAGTCTCTTTATGGACTGAAACAATCACCATGAGCCTGGTTTTCTCAGTTTAGTGATGTCGTTGTACGCTTAGGGTTCACCAGATGTCATTTTGATCATACATGTTTTATTCGACGGAATACTTCTGTGCAGTATGTCATCCTTTTGGTATATGTGGATGATATTATTATTACTGGGATGATATTTCTAGGATTGCACAGGTCAAGGTAGACATTGGAAAGAACTTCGATGTGAAGGACCTTGAATTTTTGCGATACTTTCTTGGAATTGAGGTTGCCCATAGCAACAGAAGTATTATTCTTTCTCAGACGAAGTATATTCTGGATCTTCTCTCGAACACTGGGATACTAGAGTGCAAACCGGCATCATTACCCATGATTCCTAACCTAAAGCTTATTGCAGAAGGTGAGGAATTGAGTGATTCGACTATATTAGAGGTGGGTATGTAAATTTATCTATCTAGCCAACACTAGGCCAGACATTTCATTTGCTGTCAGCCAAGCTAGTCAACTCATGCACAGGTCGTGTCAGCCTCATCTTAATACAGTTTATCATATTCTTCGATACCTCAAGTCTTGTCCTAGACTTGAGTTGTTCTATGTATCAGGATCTCAAACTGGTTCTCTAAACTGTTATTCAGAGTCAGGTTATAGACGAACGTGTGACGGTTGATCTACTACAGGTTTCTATGCTTTTCAAGGGGCTTATCTTATCTCTTGGAAGAGCAAGAAACAATCAATTGTCTCTCGCTCGTCAGCAGAGACAGAGTATCGAGCACTAACATATGGCGCATGTGAGATTATCTGGTTACGATCGATTCTTGGCGAGTTAGGATTTTTAGTGACTTTTTCATCTACATTATATTATGATAATCGATCTGCTATTCAGCTCGCTTCNCTACGATCGATTCTTGGCGAATTAGGATTTTTAGTGACTTTTTCATCTATATTATATTATGATAATCGATCTGCTATTCAGCTCGCTTTTGACTCTGTACTACACGAGAGGACGAAGTATATAAAAATCGATATTCACTTTCTTCAGGAGAAGGTTAGCTATGGTATTGTCACTCCATTGTTTGTAAGGACCAATGATCAGGTTGCGAATATTTTCACCAAACCTGTCACTCTATCCATTCTCTGAGAATCTGTCACTCTATCCATTCTCTGAGACTCCGTTGTCAAGCTTGACTTAGTTGATATTTTTGCACCTAGCTTGAGAGGGAGTGTAGGAGTATAGTCTAGTTTATTAGGGTTTTTTTTTTTCCTTTTTTACCCTTATTATAACTTTTATATGTTGCCTAGACCACAAGGATGTTTAGGTCACTTTGTACAATTATTTGGCTATATATACNCCTGTCGCTCTATCCATTCTCTGAGACTCCGTTGTCAAACTTGGTTTAGTTGATATTTTTGCACCTAGCTTGAGAGGGAGTGTAGAAGTATAGTCTAGTTTATTAGGGTTTTTTTTTTCCTTTTTTACCCTTATTATAACTTTTATATTTTGCCTAGACCACAAGGATGTTTAGGTCACTTTGTACAATTATTTGGCTATATATACAAGACTCTACTCTTAGTTTGAGTATCCATTTCACTCACATTTATCTCAAGTCTTACTAATTGGAAAAAAAGATTCTAAAAAATAGCTGCCAAATAAACATGTACTAGTAATAAAAATTACTTAAAAGTTTTCTACTTCTTGAATGCAAGTCAGTAATAAGGTCCAAAATTCCTAAATGCAAAATAATTATTAGGTCCAATCGAATTCAATACTGGTTTGCTTTTCGGGTTCACCACCGACGACTTGGAACGTTNACTTAAAAGTTTTCTACTTCTTGAATGCAAGTCAGTAATAAGGTCCAAAATTCCTAAATGCAAGATAATTATTAGGTCCAATCGAATTCAATACTGGTTTGCTTTTCGGGTTCACCACCGACGACTTGGAACGTTATGGCCAAAGACAATGATTCTTAGAAGGAAAGAGAAGTCCATTGACTACCTCAGACCTTGCTCGCAAAGACTATCCACCTTCAGCATTTGGTACTGAGGAGCCCAGCCATTAAGCACAAACCCAAGCTAAGCGCATGATACTGTGTAACAATAACGTGGGTAACAACCCTCATGTCATCATCAGATATCGATATCCATGACAAAGTCGTTGCATCACTTACTCCAACTCCCTCTAAGCTCAATACAGATCCAAGTGCACTAGAANGCCAGCCATTAAGCACAGACCCAAGCTAAGCGCATGGTACTGTGTAACAATAACGTGGGTAACAACCCTCATGTCATCATCAGATATCGATATCCATGACAAAGTCGTTGCATCACTTACTCGAACTCCCTCTAAGCTCAATACAGATCCAAGTGNCCCAGCCATTAAGCACAAACCCAAGCTAAGCGCATGATACTGTGTAACAATAACGTGGGTAACAACCCTCATGTCATCATCAGATATCGATATCCATGACAAAGTCGTTGCATCACTTACTCCAACTCCCTCTAAGCTCAATACAGATCCAAGTGCACTAGAATTTTATGGCACAACTGTATATCTAGTATATCTATGGCAAGTTTAAAAGCAAAATATTTGTCATCTGAATTCCATTTCAAGTGGCCTTTGCAAAAATTACAATTATAAGTTGTTCTTCGGTTTCAAGGCTAGAGCCCACACAAGCCAAGACGCATATTTAAAAAAAAAAAAAGACTACGTCCCATAACCAAAATACAAATACATAGACCAATCACACCTTTAATGAAGTCACAAGTTTTATAGAAAACATAGATCATCGTTCATCATACAGTAGTAATGTATTTCAATTTTTTGATTATATAACGTGTACTTAAGAGGTCTATGGTGTGTAAAGCATGCCAACGCTTTTCGTAGACAATAAAAGAATCATATGCATAAATATCATAACATTAGATTATATCAGTGCCTGATAAATGTCAAAAAGTAATATAAATTTGATACAATGCTTAAATATAAATATAATGTCCAAAATTACACCAAGCATAGTGATATAGTCAACCTTACAATTGGTACTACCCTTTACATTCAAGTTAGGGAATATATCTATTATTTTCTAGTATTTCATAAGCTTTATGCCATTTGATCCAATTGTTCGTAGACCTAGAGTATGCAATAAGCTTTACTAATTGAATTCTCAAGTAGTAAGTTTTCCTATGATTTTCATTCATGAAAAGAAGTTGCTCAAAAGTATATGATATTTGAAATGGCTCAAAGGCGATATCTTTTTTCAACAAAAAAAAAAAAATAATGTACTAGCCCATATTAGTAAACAAATTTCTTAATCGCCTTCTTCACAGACAAATATATGTTAAACTTAATGTGATTAGGCATCTCAAGTTTCGTAGATTTTTGGATAGATATTTTAAAGATTGTGATCAAGGGAGATACAATAATCAATGCCAAAAGTTCTTAAATCTCCAGAGAAGAGTTANTATGTTAAACTTAATGTGATTAGGCATCTCAAGTTTCGTAGATTTTTGGATAGATATTTTAAAGATTGTAATCAAGGGAGATACAATAATCAATGCCAAAAGTTCTTAAATCTCCAGAGAAGAGTTATAGCCCTCTAGGCGGAAGTTCATATTGAAGTACTTACAAAGCTATATATTATATCAGGTGACATGTAGGTATGTGTCAAGGTGGTGGCAAGCAAGAAGCTAACAAGATGTTGATTAGCACCTAATGAACAGGACATAACAAGGTAGTTATAAGTTATAATAGGCTTGTTTGGCGAAGCTTCATGAACTTAAAGTAAAGGGCAGCTCAATACAATTTAAGCCCTAAAGCGACAAATCTAATTGAGGTCTTTTTTAATTGTTTAACACGTCATTTTTTAACAAAAAATTAATTTTCCCCCATTCGGATATATATTATTTGTTTAGTTTGCATATTGAAGATTTGCTAACATATATTTTGTTATTGATAGCATCACTAATTGGCTTAATTTTTGTTGTACATGGTCGATATTTCATAGGATTTAATTAATTTTAATTTTAAAAAGTTTTTCACCGTAGAATATCAATCATAATACAAAATGCATTTAGAAAAATTGTATTTTTAGAATGTTTTCTTCTATTTGTAATTTTTTGTTAAAAAATTGAAGTCTAACTATAAACCATCAATAATAGAAAAAAATTTATGCTTTAAGAAATACTCGAGATCAAGATAAAAAATTTTAAAACTAAAATCTAATGATTTTAATTATTTAAATGAAATAAAAATTACAAATCTTTCAAACTGAAAGATTATTCAGGGAATAATCAACATTTTTATTACATTGTTTACGAATTATGCCTTATTCATGAAATATGGGTTTGGTAGGTCTTTTTTTAGATTAGAATAAAAATGGTACTCGAGAGATATCGATGTTAATAGAACTTTTTGGCTGGAGAGAGAGAGAGGAGAGTGATTGATTCTTACTGTGCACTGCATGTTGATGTTCATATTTTTTTTTATTGTTAACAATTTCATTTTTTTTTTCTTTTACAAATGTTATTGGGTGAAACTAATGGGTTGGACTTTTGGCCCAAATCAAATTATAGTTTCTTTGTTGATTTAGTCCATCATGGGACTTTTATAAGGTCTTTTTTATGGGGTGAAATTTTTTGCCAAACCTTGCAAATTTTGAGCCGTTCTTTATTAGTGGGCCTAAAGCCTTTACTTCATTTGCTCTACTAATGGGCCGACCTTGCTNCTTTTACAAATGTTATTGGGTGAAAATAATGGGTTGGACTTTTGGCCCAAATCACTTTGTTGATTTAGTCAATCATGGGGCTTTTATAAGGTCTTTTTTATGGGGTGAAATTTTTTGCCAAACCTTGCAAATTTTGAGCCGTTCTTTATTAGTGGGCCTAAAGCCTCTACTTCATTTGCTCTACTAATGGGCCGACCTTGCTTAAAGTCCATATGAGGGATGGACTTTGTAAGGTAAACAATAAAGGATGGATTTTCAAGAAATGTTGGATGTTTGGTGAATCATTTGTTTGGAAGTGCTTTTGAATNTTACTTCATTTGCTCTACTAATGGGCCGACCTTGCTTAAAGTCCATATGAGGGATGGACTTTGTAAGGTAAACAATAAAGGATAGATTTTCAAGAAATGTTGGATGTTTGGTGAATCATTTGTTTGGAAGTGCTTTTGAATTAAGAAGTGCATTCATGTACACATGAAAGTATGTTTGGCAGCTACATCTCAGAAGTGCAAAATAACATCCACAATATTATCCTTAATCTTATTATAGACTTACATAGTAATATTAATAAAAATTCCTAGATGACCTTCAATAAATTTAGAGCAAACAAAGCATTGAATTATAAATCATCTTAGCATACTATCAAAAGTACCAACCTACTAGATGCAGAATGCAAACAGATTTTGAAAGTCATGAATTATTTGCCAGCATGCCAGTTGGGAAAGGCATGATCTTTCTGAAGTAATTTTTGGCTAGTTACATACATGATACATGTCAATTAATGATCTANAATTTAGAGCAAACAAAGCATTGAATTATAAATCATCTTAGCATTCTATCAAAAGTACCAACCTACTAGATGCAGAATGCGAACAGATTTTGAAAGTCATGAATTATTTGCCAGCATGCCAGTTGGGAAAGGCATGACCTTTCTGAAGTAATTTTTGGCTAGTTACATACATGATACATGTCAATTAATGATCTACTTAACCATGTAAAAAAAATCTATACAAGATGTTAAGTGTAAAACACTAAACACAATATTAGAAAGAAAACTGAGAGAGGTTAAAACTTAACCAGCCCTCATACATCACTTATATTTATAGGTAACTCATAATCATAAGAATTACACATACACACCCTCTTGTATTTACACATAATACTCTAACACTATTGACAATTTACATATATTGCCCTAATACTCTTAACACTCTCCCTCAAGCTGGACTATATATATATATATATATCATATAATCCAAGCTTGGAACAAATCTCTGTAAGACGTGTACGATTCAATGCTTTGGTAAACATATCTGCAAGCTGATTTTCAGATTTTACAAATGGAGTCGTAATCTCCCCAACTACTATCTTGTCCCGAATAAAGTGATAATCAACCTTAATATATTTGGTTCTCTCGTGAAACACCAGATTGCTAGCAATATGGATAGCTGTCTAGTTGTCACAGAACATCTGTAAAGGAGATTGAACTGGAAACCCAATTTCCTGAAGAAAGTGTAGCAACCAAGTCAACTCACTCGTCGTATGCGTCATTGCCCTATACTCAGCCTCAGCACTGGATCTTGCTACCATAGTTGTTTCTTACTTTTTCATGAGACAACGTTACCTCCTAAGAAAGTACAATAACCTGGATAATCTCCGATCAGAAGGAGAGTCAACTCAATCAGCATCTGAGAAACCTTCTACTCTAAGATGTCCATTAACTCGATATAACAGTCCAAGTCTAGGAGTTCATTTAAGAGATCGTAAAATACGACTAACTGTCTCTCAATGTGGTACTCTAAGACACCCCATGAACTGACTTACTACACTCACTGCATAAGAAATATTCGGTCAAGTAATAGTGAGATAATTAAGCTTCCTGACCAATCTACGATACCGACCCTAATTCTCAAACAGGGCCCCATCATCCATCAATAGTTTCTTATTCGGATCCATAAAAACATCAATCGGTCTGCCCNACTCGATATAACAGTCCAAGTCTAGGAGTTCATTTAAGAGATCGTAAAATACGACTAACTGTCTCTCAATGTGGTATCTAAGACACCCCATGAACTGACTTACTACACTCACTGCATAAGAAATATTCGGTCAAGTAATAGTGAGATAATTAAGCTTCCTGACCAATCTACGATACCGACCCTAATTCTCAAACAGGGCCCCATCATCCATCAATAGTTTCTGATTCGGATCCATAAAAACATCAATCGGTCTGCCCCCTAACAAACCTGCTTCCTCTAGCATGTCAAGTACATATTTCCTCTGTGATAAACAAATACCNGATTCGGATCCATAAAAACATCAATCGGTCTGCCCCCTAACAAACATGCTTCCTCTAGCATGTCAAGTACATATTTCCTCTGTGATAAACAAATACCCTGTTTAGATAGAGTCACTTCAACTCTCAAGAAATACCTGAGTTTTCTCAAATCCTTCATATAAAATCAATCTTGCAAGAAGATTTTTAACTTGACAATTCCCNAAGTCACTTCAATTCTCAAGAAATACTTAAGTTTTCTCAAATCCTTCATATAAAATCAATCTTGCAAGAAGATTTTTAACTTGACANGAGTCACTTCAACTCTCAAGAAATACCTGAGTTTTCTCAAATCCTTCATATAAAATCAATCTTGCAAGAAGATTTTTAACTTGACAATTCCCTCAGAATCATTTCTAGTAATCACGATATCATCTCCGTAGATCACCAATAGAACATATCCAGCATCCATCTGTCCATAGAACACAAAATGGTCTGTCNCAATTCCCTCAGAATCATTTCTAGTAATCACGATATCATCTCCGTAGATCACCAATAGAACATATCCAGCATCCATCTGTCCATAGAACACAAAATGGTCTGTCTGACATCGAAGAAGACCAAATTCTAAAATTGTATCTAAAAACTTACCAAATCATGCCCTTGGTGACTGCTTCAAATCATACAAAAACTTCTTTAACCGATATACACTCTTACCATGTTCTCCCTAAGCAGTAAACTCAGGTGGCTACTCCATATATACCTCTTCAACCAAGTCACCATGTAGGAAGGCATTCTTGACGTCTAACTGAAATAAGGGTCAATCAAGATTAGCAGTCAAAAAAATCAATATGTGAACAAAGAAAATTTTGGCAACAGGAAAAAAAGTCTCCTCATAATCAACACCATAGGTCTGAGTAAAGCCCTTTACAACAAGCAAGGCTTTGAGACGCTCCACAGANCCTCATAATCAACACCATAGGTCTGAGTAAAGCCCTTTACAACAAGCAAGGCTTTCAGACGCTCCACAGAATCATTCGAATGAAATTTAACAATATATACCCAACGACAACCAACAGTTCATTTACCAGGGAGTAAAGGAACAAGATCCCAAGTCCCATTATGATGTAAAGCATCCATCTCATCTTCCATAACTTTCCTCCAACCCGGATCAGATAATGCAGCCTATAAATGCTTAGGAATAGAGATAGTAGATAATTGAGAGGTAAAACAAGAAAAGACAGGAGATAAAGCATCATATGAAACAAAATGAGTAATGGGATGATTAGTAACACACGAACGAGTACCTTTTCGAAGAGCAATAAATAAAGAGTCTAAAGTACCTGATGGACTAGGATCAGAAGGTAGTAAGGAAGACGGGACAGACACCTCAGTTGATGGTCGAGGACGACGAGAGTATACACGAAGAGGTAAAATAGACGTTAACACAGTGGACAGCAGAATATCTAAAGATGAGGGAAGAGATAGTGGTACATGAGGTGACCCAAAGTCCAAATCCAAAGGCTGAAACGGTACTGAAAAATATGGAACAGATTCTTCAAATGTGACATCGGCACTAGTAAAGTATCGTCACAGAGAAGAATTGTAGCAACGATACCCCTTCTGTGTGCGGGAATAACCAAGAAATACACATTTGGTAGNGAGACGCTCCACAGAACCATTCGAATGAAATTTAACAATATATACCCAACGACAACCAACAGTTCATTTATCAGGGAGTAAAGGAACAAGATCCCAAGTCCCATTATGATGTAAAGCATCCATCTCATCTTCCATAACTTTCCACCAACCCGGATCAGATAATGCAGCCTGTAAATGCTTAGGAATAGAGATAGTAGATAATTGAGAGGTAAAACAAGAAAAGACAGGAGATAAAGCATCATATGAAACAAAATGAGTAATGGGATGATTAGTAACACACGAACGAGTACCTTTTCGAAGAGCAATAAATAAAGAGTCTAAAGTACCTGATGGACTAGGATCAGAAGGTAGTAAGGAAGACGGGACAGACACCTCAGTTGATGGTCGAGGACGACGAGAGTATACACGAAGAGGTAAAATAGACGTTAACACAGTGGACAGCAGAATATCTAAAGATGAGGGAAGAGATAGTGGTACATGAGGTGACCCAAAGTCCAAATCCAAAGGCTGAAACGGTACTGAAAAATATGGAACAGATTCTTCAAATGTGACATCGGCACTAGTAAAGTATCGTCACAGAGAAGAATTGTAGCAACGATACCCCTTCTGTGTGCGGGAATAACCAAGAAATACACATTTGGTAGCTCAAGGATCAAGTTTATCAAACCTAGGACCCAAATTATGAACATTACAAACACATCCAAAAACCTTAAGAGTTAGAAAAAATAAGGGCTTATCAGGAAAAATGACAGAATATGGACTTTACGCATTTAACACAGAGGATGACATACGATTAATAAGATGACAAGCAGTAAGAACATCACTCCAAAAATATCGGAGAATATTCATCTAGAATAACAAGGCACGAGTGACTTCTAACAAATAACAGTTTTTGCGTTCAGCAACACCGTTCTGTGGAGATATATAAGCACAGGAAGTCTGATGAATAATGTCAGTTTTACTANACAGAATATCTAAAGATGAGGGAAGAGATAGTGGTACATGAGGTGACCCAAAGTCCAAATCCAAAGGCTGAAAGGGTACTGAAAAATATGGAACAGATTCTTCAAATGTGACATCGGCACTAGTAAAGTATCGTCACAGAGAAGAACTGTAGCAACGATACCCCTTCTGTGTGCGGGAATAACCAAAAAATACACATTTGGTAGCTCAAGGATCAAGTTTATCAAACCTAGGACCCAAATTATGAACATTACAAACACATCCAAAAACCTTAAGAGTTAGAAAAAATAAGGGCTTATCAGGAAAAATGACAGAATATGGACTTTACCCATTTAACACAGAGGATGACATACGATTAATAAGATGACAAGCAGTAAGAACATCACTCCAAAAATATCGGGGAATATTCATCTAGAATAACAAGGCACGAGTGACTTCTAACAAATAACAGTTTTTGCGTTCAGCAACGCCGTTCTGTGGAGATATATAAGCACAGGAAGTCTGATGAATAATGTCAGTTTTACTAAGATAAACTGAAAAATGATCAAATTCATATGCCCGAGCAATATCAGAACGTAAAATACATATACGACAACCATACTGAGTCTTTATTTCCTTACGAAAGATCTCAAATATAGAGAATAATTCAAACCGAGCTTTCATCAAAAACAACCAAGTCACACGAGAATAGTCATCCACAAAAGACACAAAATAAGAATATTTATTAGATAAAATATTCTTTATTGGACCCCATACATCAGAATGTACCAACTCAAATAGATTAGACGCACGATTATTGACTCTAGACTGAAATGACACACAGTGATGTTTACTAAGTTGACAAGCTTCACAAGACAAAGACGACACATAACTAAGACCNGGAATATTCATCTAGAATAACAAGGCACGAGTGACTTCTAACAAATAACAGTTTTTGCGTTCAGCAACGCCGTTCTGTGGAGATATATAAGCACAGGAAGTCTGATGAATAATGTCAGTTTTACTAAGATAAACTGAAAAATGATCAAATTCATATGCCCGAGCAATATCAGAACGTAAAATACATATACGACAACCATACTGAGTCTTTATTTCCTTACGAAAGATCTCAAATATAGAGAATAATTCAAACCGAGCTTTCATCAAAAACAACCAAGTCACACGAGAATAGTCATCCACAAAAGACACAAAATAAGAATATTTATTAGATAAAATATTCTTTATTGGACCCCATACATCAGAATGTACCAACTCAAATAGATTAGACACACGATTATTGACTCTAGACTGAAATGACACACGGTGATGTTTACTAAGTTGACAAGCTTCACAAGACAAAGACGACACATAACTAAGACCGAGAACTTGGCGCTTGAGATTCTGGAGAGAGGGATGTCCAAGACGACAATGTTATTCAAAAGGAGACAACGACGTCTGTAGAGCCCGAGTAGGTGAATCAAAATCAAAGTAATATAGGCCACCGACTTCATACCCCGTACCAATCTTCCTCTTCGTCTTGAGATCCTGNTAGATTCTGGAGAGAGGGATGTCCAAGACGACAATGTTATTCAAAAGGAGACAACGAGGTCTGTAGAGCCCGAGTAGGTGAATCAAAATCAAAGTAATATAGGCCACCGACTTCATACCCCGTACCAATCTTCCTCTTCGTCTTGAGATCCTGAAAGACACAATAAGAGGGATAAAAGGTTACAAAACAATTGAGAGAATGAGTAATCTTAATAATGGAAAGTAAACTAAAAGGAAACTAAGGAACAAATAACACTAATGATAGAGACAAATCAGGACTCAAGTGAGTAGTCCCCAGACCTGAAACTTTAGAACAAGTACCATTAGCAAGAATAATACTACGTGTGAAANGTTACAAAACAATTGAGAGAATAAGTAATCTTACTAATGGAAAGTAAACTAAAAGGAAACTAAGGAACAAATAACACTAATGATAGAGACAAATCAGGACTCAAGTGAGTAGTCCCCAGACCTGAAACTTTAGAACAAGTACCATTAGCAAGAATAATACTACGTGTGAAAGTAGCAGACAGATAAGTAAAAAAAAACATCAGACGCACCAGTCATGTGGTCAGAAGCGCCAGAGTCTNATAACACTACGTGTGAAAGTAGCAGACTGATAAGTAAAAAAAAACATCAGACGCACCAGTCATGTGGTCAGAAGCGCCAGAGTCTATGATCCAGGGACTGCGGGTGGAGGACAATAAACAAGTGGAAGTAATACCTGACTGGGCAAAAGTAGCAGTAGAGGGGAATGGAACAGCCTGTTGCTGGGATAGAAACTAGGCATATTACTCTTGACCTAGTGTAACAGTAACTGACCCAGTATCTAGTGGAGCTGACCTAGGTATGGAAGCAACAACCGATGTGTCATCCTGATAAGGAGCCTGATTAGCAACACCATAAGGTTTTCCATGTAAATCTCAATAGAAGACAACAATGTGTCCTCCACGACCATAGTGAGTATAGGAACGGGATCCACTACTACCCCCACGACCACCCGTACGACCTCCGCGACCACTACGTCCACCACGTCCACCTTGATGACCATCACTATCACTATCACTATTAGGAACCACAAGAGCTGAGCGATCAATAGAGACACCATGATCAATGACTGAAGAAATAGACAGTGTAGCACGTTGTAAACGAGAGAAAACCTCCAGCAATGATGGAAGACTAGATCTACCCAAAATCTGAGAACGAATAACCTCATATTCAAGTTTCAATCCTACCAAAAACCTAACAATGTTCAAGTCTTCATGTTGCTTCTGCCAAACTATTGCATCAGTAGTAAACGGATGGTAAGTCTTCATCTCCTCACAGGACTCTCCAAACATGAGAGTANTCAAACTATTGCATCAGTAGTAAACAGATGGTAAGTCTTCATCTCCTCACAGGACTCTCCAAACATGAGAGTAATAATCCGCAAGGCTCAAAGTATCCTGCTCCAACTGGAAGTACTCCTTGCACACCTCATACGCACAGATAAAATTACCTATACTAGAATACATAGTGGTCAAGTGATCCCATATCTCTTTGGTAGTATCTAGAGCATAGAAGAGCTAATATTGGGCTCTATAATATTCAACAATAAAGAGATAATTTGAGCATCCTCTTGTTCCCACTGATTATACCCAGAAGTGTCTTCCTTGGGATTAGAACCCAACAGATATTTCTTAAATCTTTTGCCTCGAAGAAAGACTTGAACAGATCGGGACCATAAAGTATAATTAGTCCCATTGAGTTNCCAAACTATTGCATCAGTAGTAAACGGATGGTAAGTCTTCATCTCCTCACAGGACTCTCCAAACATGAGAGTAATAATCCGCAAGGCTCAAAGTATCCTGCTCCAACCGGAAGTACTCCTTGCACACCTCATACGCACAGATAAAATTACCTATACTAGAATACATAGTGGTCAAGTGATCCCATATCTCTTTGGTAGTATCTAGAGCATAGAAGAGCTAATATTGGGCTCTATAATATTCAACAATAAAGAGATAATTTGAGCATCCTCTTGTTCTCACTGATTATACCCAGAAGTGTCTTACTTGGGATTAGAACCCAGCAGATATTTCTTAAATCTTTTGCCCCGAAGAAAGACTTGAACAGATCGGGACCATAAAGTGTAATTAGTCCCATTGAGTTTGATAGAGGTCATGGGACCATTAATAAGAGTTGGTGAAGACAAAGATGGAGTAAGGGACCAAGAATCTTGTTTGGGTTCCATAATAGTGCAACAAATAGTAAACAAGAAGAGTTACAATGCTGAACTATAGGAAAAGAGACTGCTAAAAGGTTGAACCGGGTTGAAAAAGGTAGCTAGACTACTGAACCGGACTGGCTGAGCCCTCTGGACCACTGAACCGAGTTAGTTTGGCTTGCTGGAGCACTGAACCAGTTCGGTTTGACTTGCTGGAGCACTGAATCGGCCCGGTTTTGGAGCATTGAACCGGGTCGATTTGGCTTGTTGGATCATTGAACCGGGCCAGTTTGACTCGCTAAACCTCTAAACCCGAGTCACAACTGTCTGAACTGGTCTGAACCACTGAAATTAGGCTGAACCGAAACCAACTGGGGGTTGGATCAGATTTGGGTTGACCCAAAGTGGATCAGGTCTGGGCTGTTTCTTCTTTGTTGGTTTGGTTAGGGTTGTAGAAAACCCTTTTCTGCGACTGCACCTCAACAACCACACCTCCACCACAACAGCCACCACAACAACCACGCCACCACCACTAAACTGGTCGACTGCGCCTCTTCCCCACGACAAGCAACACCACAACTGACCACGGACAACACAGCACCAATACAAACCGAACGTCTGCAAACACAGTACCACCACCAACACGCACCGAACTTTAGCAAACACAGTACCACCACAACAGACCACCACTAACACCACCACCACCACAGGATTCCAATAAACACAGTACCACCACAACCAAAAATTAATTTATTCAGAATATATATATATATATATATATATANCACCACTAAACTGGTCGACTGCGCCTCTTCCCCACGACAAGCAACACCACAACTGACCACGGACAACACAACACCAATACAAACCGAACGTCTGCAAACACAGTACCACCACCAACACGCATCGAACTTTAGCAAACACAGTACCACCACAACAGACCACCACCAACACCACCACCACAACAGGATTCCGATAAACACAGTACCACCACAACCAAAAATTAATTTATTCAGAATATATATATATATATATATATATATTTATGATCGTAATGCTCTGATATCATGTTAAGTGTAAAACACTAAACACAATATTAGAGAGAAAATTGAGAGAGGTTAAAACTTAACATATCCCTCATACATTACTTGTATTTATAGGTAACTCATAATCATAAGAATTACACATACACACCCTCTTGTATTTACACATAATACCCTAACACTATTGACAATTTACATATATTGCCCTAATACTCTTAACACAAGATATTGGGAATCACAAAGTTCATAACCCAATATACTTTGGACATCAGCTTATTGATCAAGACAATTTTACAATTGGCCCCGTCTGTGTGTGTGTGTGTGTTATGTGTAGGAAAGCAAAGCAAAGAAACTCCACAAATATCACTTCTTTGTTACTTGTCGGATCAAGTTCAAATCATAAGGCATTATGCCTAACCATATCCTTTCTTGATCTTCTAATTGAAAGTATCTTTTCGTAGATTCTGGTACATGCACAATTTTTGCATCTAATTCCTCACAACTTTCTCTCTCTCTCTCTTATATATATGTATTTATAATATCAACTTAGTTCCACCGCTGAACTACACCCACAAGCACTGTCAAGAATCANGAAAGTATCTTTTCGTAGATTCTGGTACATGCACAATTTTTGCATCTAATTCCTCACAACTCTCTCTCTCTCTCTCTCTCTCTTATATATATATGTATATATAATATCAACTTAGTTCCACCGCTGAACTACACCCACAAGCACTGTCAAGAATCACAATCATACAAAGCCCAAAATGACCTTCCCCTCAAACTAACTGAAGACTTAGAACTATTAACTAGAACTGCTAATCAAGAATCACAACCAACAAGCATAGTTAGCTCAAATTAACCTCTTGGTAAAATTACTGACAACCCACTCAAATTCCCCCTGGTATGACCAAACTCAAGTTCTGTAATAATGTAGCTTGATATTTCACAATTTTCGTTGAACCATCAAGGTAGTAGTGAAAGTGAATGAAGCAAAGGATGCCACTTACCTTGTTGGAAGCATTGCAATGGTAGATGTTGCAAAGAAAAAAAAAATCGTAGGCTGGGGGCTACACAAGTCCCACCCGCTCCCAATTGCCCCAAGGGGCCTCAAACTCTGCCCAGCCCATGAGGATTGCAGGAGATACCACTAAGCTATCAAGCTCGTGGTGCAGCTACCAATTTAAAAGTTTTGTTCTAAGATGTAGAAAAGAAGTATTCCCCCATTCATTACATAGATATTCTTGGAACTGACCACCTGTACATCTTTTACTTCCATACCTTCTTCAGGCATACAGCATCAGTCACGATCACAGTTTCCTCTACCTCAGCTTTTTGCTCTTCAACCAAATCAGTCGTAATCATTGTTTCAATATGAATTTCTACATGATATAGGTTTATTTCGAGAGGATTTCTACTTTTCCAGTAAGAAGGGTTCAATTCCACTTGCTGAGACTGAAAATCAAGTCCAAACAACGAAACAAACACATTCTGAAGCCATAGTGAAGGACTTCAAAGCTACACATATTATAGGTCCTAAGTAGGTGATAAGGTGGTTAAAAGCAAGTAGCTCACAAAGTAGCTGAGTAGCACCTAGTGACAAGGAGATGACAACTGCTTACAAAAGCCCTACCAAGCAGACACCCTTTGCCTTGGGACTAAGAAAACTAATAGTAGAAACGTATCCTAATATCCAAGCTCATAAAATATATTAAAATTTAATTTTCATCGATATCAGCTCATAAGGTCTGTCTATATTATATCACAAAAAGGCCAAGGGATCTCCGTCTCATTTCTAAAATGCAGGGTGTGCTCATGTTGTTTTTTAAAAACTCAAGCAGTTTTAGTGATATGTAAACCAAAAATATAAAGCAGTCCTGCAGAATTTAGAATGGTAATAGTGGTTCTACTATCTGTAAAGGAAAACCATTCAATGGTTATCTTGACTTTACTTCCTTTATGCTGTGTTCGTCACTTTACATATTGTTGCTTAAAGGACCACTAGTCCTTCCCTTGTATGGTTGCTGTTCTTGCTGTATTTCATTATGTATATAAAAGTACAACTGACAATGAACAGTTAAGATAGAAAATATATGTCATGTATATTTATAAATACCTGCTGCAACCCTAGTGGCCGAAGAGGAGCCGAACCATCCTCCAAGACACCCCAGAACTCCTGTTCATCTGACAACCATAATACCACTGTCTCTGTTAGCCTGGCAAGCAAAATTTTCTGTATCTTCTCTTTTCCAAGTAACACATCTCCAGCGACAGTGGCTAATTGCTGCAGCTTGCCAAATAATGCCTGCAAGCACGCCAGAATTCTTGTCATTCATATTCAGAAGTTGGCTATGTTCATAAAATATGAACATTTTGTTGGTTGGCTGAAAAACAGCCAAATTAATGAGAAGGATATAAGTAGGTTTAGGTCTTTCATATCACTAAGCCTTGAAGGAAAGAAAAATATTCAAATTTTCCATGCCTAATAAAAGTAGTATACTATAGTGGCTTTACTGGAAAACACATTTCAATGAGACCAGCACAAAAATATCACATGGGAAACACCAAACTGCTTCCAATTAAAATAAAACACACATAAGAAGCTCACAAGCAACAGGCACACAAAAAAAATAATTTCATGAGATCCACCAAGCAACCAGCGAATGGAGTTTCTCCATTTAGCCCAACCACTCAACATATAAATAGGGAATAATAAAAACTGGACTAGACAGAGTTCAAAAAAAATACATATTTTGTGATATGATGGTGACAATCATGGCTTAGGAAGCATAGATGCGGATATGGTTATGATATGATACAACAAAATCTAAAAACACAAGGATAGCGATACGGTGGGATATGAGAATAAATTTTAAAAAAATATACACTGAATATATTAAATATTGATGTTTCATAAATACATAGTTAAAAATAAACTAACTTTAAAATGACCAAAAAATAATGTAAATCAAGTATTCAAATGGACAAGCCTTCAAAATCAAGCGAAAAACATATATGAATCAAACATTTATATCTAATAAAGTGTCATAAGATATTCAGACCAGTCTCTTGCTTTCACATCTTTAGGAATAAAATCTTAAATATGAGAGAAATGACATGATGTAAAAGACTCGTGTTCAAGGATCAAAATTTCATTTTGGTGCATAGTTTCAGTCACCTAAAATAAAAACGTTTCGACATGTTTCGAAAATATTTCGACTTATTTCGAAAACAGAATTAAAAAAAAAACTATTTTTCCAAAACATTAGTCGAAATATACTAAAGTATCTTGAAATACTTGAAATATTCCGAAATAATTGTCCAAATGCATTAAAATATTACAAAGCACCTCGAAACATTATTAAACACCACGAAGTATTAAAATTTCGATTTCATTACTGATTCATTTCGGTCTCTTTGGAAACAGAATCGTTTCGAGCATTTTGATCGTTTCGAAACGAAATTTTGATCCTTACTCGTGTTTAATAAATAACATATTAAATTGGACAACCATCTGAGATCCAAATTATATTTTTGCCTTGCACAAACTCTCCCATTTTTGTTCTAAANGTTTTGATCGTTTCGAAACGAAACGAAATTTTGATTCTTACTCGTGTTTAATAAATAACATATTAAATTGGACAACCATCTGAGATCCAAATTNATTTTGATCGTTTCGAAACGAAATTTTGATCCTTACTCGTGTTTAATAAATAACATATTAAATTGGACAACCATCTGAGATCCAAATTATATTTTTGCCTTGCACAAACTCTCCCATTTTTGTTCTAAAAAATATTTATTTTACTTCCATTATTTACTTCAATAGCCTATTTCCAAAATACAAAAATGATATGTTTAGCCCGAAATATCATGACGTATCCTAAACATATCAGTTGCGTATCCTCGTCGTATCCCAAACATATCCAAAAATACAAAATATTTTTACAATATCTAAGAGTATCCGATACATATTTTGCCATATCCGAGGCATATCCAAATCCTATACGGGACGGATACGGATATTCATCCTTGTTCAAGTACCCATACTTCAGAGATTATGACACAGACAAACTGCCAAAAAATAGAGAACAAAATGTCCAAAAATAAGTGCTACTTCAAATTATGGCCAAAAATGTATCAAAAAACAGAATCTGTCGACAAGGGCACTTTCACAATTTGAGAGACAAAGATAACCTGGAATGGCAGTGAAGGCAGAGGGTCAGAGTCCCAGAATAGATCCTCCCCTTTTCCATTTAAATAAATTTGAGCATCTAGTCGTGTTTTTCCATCTCTCGAGTAAATGAAATTTAACACATATTGTTGACAAAAATGATCTCTGAGCTTGTCCAACGAATGCTGAAGATGGCGCCTCCAATCCTTAAATTCAATGAGACTACTAGTAGGAGACGCGGTATTTTCATTAAGTCCACTTCCTGCTTCCTTGCCTTCACTCAATACACTCCAGATTCTTGATACAACCATCGGCAATAGTTCCTCTGCAACAGTGAATGCAGTTCCCAATAGTGAAAGTTGCTGGGAATCTGTTTCAGCTCTATAAGGTATTGCATCTTTTAGTTCAGCAAGACCATCGTCTTCAGACGGGCCATGCAAGGCTTTAATCAGAGCTTCCACATATTTATCGAAAAGCTGTGAAATTCTCGTCAATATATTTCCTCCAAAATGAAAAATGACTAAGCTGGTTAACTGCTCCACTATGTCCTGTTAAGAATATTTCACTCAAGATTACAACATGAATTGATTATTGAGCCAGAAAAATCCATACAAGTAGCAGTAATTCATCAAGATTCTTGAATGTTGCTTGTGTGTGCCTGAATTCATGCTCGTGTCACATATGTACAGGTTCTAGGTAATGNTAAAAATCCATACAAGTAGCAGTAATTCATCAAGATTCTTGAATGCTGCTTGTGTGTGCCTGAATTCATGCTCGTGTCACATATGTACAGGTTCTAGGTAATGTGTTCAACACCCCCCGGGAAGGCCTCCAGCGTCACCTTGCCTGTTTCCTCCCATAACGGCACCCTTCCGGATGCAACACAACAACACACACAATCCCCATTTCATGAAAGTATCAATCTTCAATATTAGGACTCTATTTTAAAGTTATTAAAATTTAATTGCACGCACACATGCATGAAATGCACCGTACATGTACCTTTCATAAATGTGTTGTATGTCTATGAACAGGTACATGAGGGTTATGCATGTAAATTGCATGAACCAATTTTAGGTACCTTTCCAAAAGCATGTTTTACTCAACAGTTTTACTGGATCTATGGCACAAGGACAGCAGAAAGGTCCCACATTTAGATTGAACACGGATGATGCCATAAGCCATATGATGGATGAGATGATTTACCATTTAAGACTTTGTATGGCCCTTTTTCTCATAAACTCTAATTTCACGTCTCAAGCAACATCATAAATTTACAGTTTCCAAAAAGACCTGTAAAACATACTAATATTTAGGTTATCTCTTATGCAGGACCATCAATCATAGAATTTCAATTTTTCATTTGCAAATCCTGTGTATGAAACTTAATGCTTATTGAAGTTCCATTATAAGGATTCCAGATATAGCCACTACAACAAAATGGGTTAACTCACTTTGACAATGAAAATGAACCTCATTCCACTATCAACAAGCACACTATCAGATGATGCTGCGAAAGTAGAAAGTGGAGATGCAAAGCGAGGTGACAATGTCAAGCTCTCATCATTTCCAGAGAAGTCAAGAACTACTCTTCTAGCATATCGGAAATTCAACTCCAGAACTTCTTCAATGTATGGCTGCAAAAGCACCAAAAGCAACTTCGAAAATTTCAGGCCTTGTAATTCCAACAAAAAGCAGTGATTTAAACTAGCCTGAACACAAATGCTAGCTGCACGTAAAGCAGCCACTGTATCAGAGGGGGGCGCATTCTCCTTAGCTAGTCGCACAAAAGATTCGATTTCCCACTCTGCCCATTGAACAATTCTATTACTGTAAACAGGATTGTCACCAAACATTGAACCGGATTCTCTTGTTGCCAATGAGATGGTAGAGAACACAAGGTTAGATAATGTGGCTGAATATGTTTCAGGATAACAAGGACATAATGGAAGAAAAACCTCAATACTTTTCTGGAGACGGGATCCAAATGACTTCAGCATTAGCTGATGTGCTAAAGCACCTTTTCCAAGCTTTAGTAAACCAGATAAAGCCTTCTTCAGTTCAGGGATACTCATGGAGGGTTGCTCAGTGATCGCAACAAGCTGACCCTCGAGCATTGCCTTTCTTTTCATAAAAGCAGACTTGAAAGAGGATGGTTCATTAGCATCTCCCAAGCCTTTCAGCTCTGGAGTACTTCTTTCTTCGGCATCTATTGCCTCTATTGCTTCTTCCACCTTATGCTCAGCCAGTAGAACATCAATATTCTCCAAAGATATGGTCATGTGCTCTTCTGCTTCATTGAGAATGCAATCTTCAACATCAGAATTTTGAGGGTTGTCTTGAGCTTCCTGGATGTTACCATTAGCTTTGTTCCACTCTTCCAAATCACGGCATGCACCACTCATCAAATCCTGCACAAGGATCCCTTGAGCAGAAATATGCTTCCGCAATTCATTCAACTCATGCTCCATTTCCACGACCTCTTCAGACAACCTACAGCAATCATGCTAATTAGCACTATATAGGACTATAATTATCTACTGGAACAAGGCAGCAATCATTCTAGTAATCAACTGGAGCAAGGAAGCAAAAAGACCACAAGCAGATTATTAGCAAGAGAAGATCTTCAACAAGAAGGTGCATTTTTTATACTGAACAACAACTTGAGAGGAACAAGAACCAGGTACCAGTGATAACTGCTGGAGAATAATTAATAACCCAAAGATGCACAGCACTGGACTCTCAAAATCAAGCCCAAGAATGTGAAAGGAAGCCACTAAAGAGAAGAAAGAATTCCAAAGGGCACTACATTGGATTATTTCTATGGGCCTATTTCACTTACTATTCTAAAGAGCAAGAAACGTTTAAAAGTCAATAGGTAGAGTATGTTCAAATGGAACATTTCTCTCAACCTCTGAATGTGTAGTTTATTCTTGTCTTCTCTCCCTACATTTTCCTCTTTTTCGCCTTATTTTTTCTCCTTATCCCCCCCCCCCAAAAAAAAAACCCTCTCTGCGGGTGACATGTTTTGGGAGCTTGGTAGCCTTCTTCTTCAGCCCACTAGAAACGTCCATGCTGACAAGAAAAGTCGCAGATAAAAAAATTCACTGAACAAAACTCTGGACCCATGATTTAGGGTTAAAGGACTTCCAGTAAGTTTTCCAATTTGTTGGACATGAGCTACTAGAATGGTCCATAGACTTATGCTGGGCCATGTTGCTGGTATATGATCTTTATTAACTTTAAGAATACTTTGAACTGACGTGTCAAAGTTTGCTATTAGGACCTCTAATTACTTTGGAAAATGCAGGGTTCCAAAAACTCTTTTCTTCTCATTCTTCTTCTCCTCTTTGATTCTATGCAAATTGTTAGACTCAATAACAAAAGCTAAGCATTAAAGAGATTTATCATCATTAAAAAATGAACAGTAAATAGCACATGAAAATGCCCATACCCCTAGCAAACAAAATGAAATTCCAAACCAAGAATTCCTATCTCCCAATCTAGTAACGAAATAATGACAACTCAACCTTTAAGTAAATCTGAGGCTACCCCTTTAGCTATAGAACAAAAAGGAGTAAATACTAAATGTTTAATTTAAGAACTGGTAACCCCTCCATCGGAGGTGCACCTATTCCTCTCCTTCCAAATAATCCCCCAAAGGCACAAAGGGTAGCTTGCCATGGTGGTCCACCTTACTTCTCTCTTGCCCACATGCCAACTATGCAATGCAAATTGGGCTGGTTTAGACAATTTGTTGAATCCCAAAGAGAGCAAGTAGAAGAGTCCACAACTCAACAGCAACCAGGCACTGGAGCAACACATGATCAAACTTTCCCTTCTTATCCATTGCAGGTACAGGGCCAGTGGGGAAATCTTCGCCTTTTCACCAGATTATCAATGGGGAAGATCATCCCTGATATTTCAAACCACCCAAAGAATGCCACCTAGGACGGTACTTTTCTACACCAAACAGCCTTTTGAGGGAGGTGGGAGGGCCCTCACAACTCCATGTCCAACAGAATGACTAAACTTTTCTTCCTTTAAAGCACTCTAAGATAAAGTAACTCCTACTCATCTAGGGAACATACATTCTAGATAAAAGAAAAATCTACTGCCCTAACCTCCCAATCTTGTAGCACACTACCAAGTCAGGGTCCCAAGACTCCCAACCACACCTCTCCCTCAAAAGCTAACATAATAAGCCACTGACAGTAAACATGTCCAGAAATATCGATTCAGGGAACCACCTCTACATGCTGCCCATGCCAAAATCTCACCTTTTACCATTTCAATAAAGTTGATTATATACTATGAAAATTCATTCCATTTCTTATGCTTTTCTAAAACGCCACCCTTTAAGAATCACGAACTTTGCCAAGCTCTGATTTTCCCTTGCAGTACCATATATTCCACCATTACTCTCGTCCATCAACTATTCTTNTATTATACACTATGAAAATTCATTCCATTTCTTATGCTTTTCTAAAACGCCACCCTTTAAGAATCAAGAACTTTGCCAAGCTCCGATTTTCCCTTGCAGTACCATATATTCCACCATTACTCTCGTCCATCAACTATTCTTGTCAATGGTATACCTCCATAAATGTTCCCCATAGGGAACTTTGTTGGTTAATTCCGTTTGTGTACTGTTTTGCACAGTCAGTTCTAAGCCCGGATAAAGGAAGATAGTTACGTTTAGTAGCTGACATGCGCAAAACTCGTCAGACCAAATTAAACATCAAGCCAATGAATATTCATGTACATACTAGGGCATTCCCCGATAGCAATGCATCGCACTTGCACTCAAGTGCTTCAAAAAATGGGCAAGGGGCGCCAATGCAGTGAAAAATTCTCAAGGGTTCCTGCATCACTTTGGACAAGCGCAGGTAAAGAAGTTAGTCCAGAATACTAAACCTAGATTAGCAACTTGGAATATAGGAGCACTAGTAGGCAAAGCAATTGAGCAAGTTTAAATCATGATTATAAGAAAAGTTAATATAGCGTGCCTACAAGAAACTAAGTGACTAGAGACTAAAGCCAGATAATTAAAAAATACAGGTTATAAACTTTATGATGCAAGAAAAGATACACATAGAAATGGAATAGGAATAATAATAGAACGGCCATAAGCCCCACTTTACTTTATAGTACCGGGTGTTGCTCAATTAAAAATCAACACAATCAAATATTGAGTGTGATAAAAATAAGAATGTTAAGATGAATTTGTGGTAAAACTAGGAAAGATAGAACTAAGGAACGATATATCCATGAAAAAATAGACATAACTCATATAGGAGATAAATTAAAGGAAAATCAACTTAGGTGGTTTAGACATTTATAGAAANTTGTCAATGGTATACCTCCATAAATGTTCCCCATAGGGAACTTTGTTGGTTAATTCCGTTTGTGTACTGTTTTGCACAGTCAGTTCTAAGCCCGGATAAAGGAAGAGAGTTACGTTTAGTAGCTGACATGTGCAAAACTTGTCAGACCAAATTAAACATCAAGCCAATGAATATTCATGTACATACTAGGGCATTCCNTAGTTACGTTTAGTAGCTGACATGCGCAAAACTCGTCAGACCAAATTAAACATCAAGCCAATGAATATTCATGTACATACTAGGGCATTCCCCGATAGCAATGCATCGCACTTGCACTCAAGTGCTTCAAAAAATGGGCAAGGGGCGCCAATGCAGTGAAAAATTCTCAAGGGTTCCTGCATCACTTTGGACAAGCGCAGGTAAAGAAGTTAGTCCAGAATACTAAACCTAGATTAGCAACTTGGAATATAGGAGCACTAGTAGGCAAAGCAATTGAGCAAGTTTAAATCATGATTATAAGAGAAGTTAATATAGCGTGCCTACAAGAAACTAAGTGACTAGAGACTAAAGCCAGATAATTAAAAAATACAGGTTATAAACTTTATGATGCAAGAAAAGATACACATAGAAATGGAATAGGAATAATAATAGAACGGCCATAAGCCCCACTTTACTTTATAGTACCGGGTGTTGCTCAATTAAAAATCAACACAATCAAATATTGAGTGTGATAAAAATAAGAATGTTAAGATGAATTTGTGGTAAAACTAGGAAAGATAGAACTAAGGAACGATATATCCATGAAAAAATAGACATAACTCATATAGGAGATAAATTAAAGGAAAATCAACTTAGGTGGTTTAGACATTTATAGAAAGGTCTACTACAACACTAGTGAGAAAGAGTGATATGATAGCTATTGACGGTAAGCATAGAAGTTGAGGAAGACCAAAATTAACTTTAAATGAAATAGCAAAGAAATTTTGATTTTAATAGAAAATAGGGCCTTAATAAAGCACAATGACAAACAGAATCCATGTACTCAACCCAAAAAATGTTGAAACAAAGCTGAGTTGAGTTGAGAAAACTTTGCTAGTAAAACATAGCCTTTATGTAAGTTTTTTACTCCAAAACCATAAATTTACAAGCCCAACCCGTTTCCACACTCCTTGGGTTTTAGTTTGACAATTACTCCACAATTGATTACTGTGCGATATTTTTGATAACCACTTTTCAAGAAATCCAAGAACATATCTCTTCATAGAACCATGCCAACTCTAAAACCTTGACATCCATAAACCTTACAACAATTCTACTTCTAATCTGTATCTGCAAACTTTCCCACAATTTATGAAGCACATGATATGGATATGGTGAAAAGTAGCACATAAAAACAGGCAGGATACATCTATGATAAAACATTTTTTATATTCTCATTATCCGTTAATAAGTAACAATTATAGTTTTAAATCAAATATTTAGTAATAATCTAATAAGTAAACTATTTCTTGCAAATAAAATGGATATGTTTTTAAAGACCCCACCAATACCAAACCCATTTTAAATTTAACACTTGGGTCAAAGATTCAGAATAGAGTCTAGAGCATTTTGATCAAGCTCCATCCATCAATAGAACTTGTTCCTTGAACTTACGCCAACATGCCAATTGGACAATATAAATAAAACTGTGGCATATGANATAGTCCATCCATCAATAGAACTTGTTCCTTGAACTTACGCCAACATGCCAATTGGACAATATAAATAAAACTGTGGCATATGACAATTTACAAAGGAATGATAAAACAGATACAAGGAAATCTCAGACCTTTAACCATGAGCCCCTTTTCCAACACATGCATTAGATATTTCTCTCTCTCTATCTATTCTTTTAATTTTTCCAGGTCTCCTATGTTAAGCCATCAGTTATCAGAGAGAAATATCTCCTCTAAGGTCCATTAAAATGGAAGTTAGAAAGAGGAAGAGTTGAATAAAGTGCACAANATGGTAAAACTAGGAAAGATAGAACTAAGGAACGATATATCCATGAAAAAATAGACATAACACATATAGGAGATAAATTAAAGGAAAATCAACTTAGGTGGTTTAGACATTTATAGAAAGGTCTACTACAACACTAGTGAGAAAGAGTGATATGATAGCTATTGACGGTAAGCATAGAAGTTGAGGAAGACCAAAATTAACTTTAAATGAAATAGCAAAGAAATTTTGATTTTAATAGAAAATAGGGCCTTAATAAAGCACAATGACAAACAGAATCCATGTACTCAACCCAAAAAATGTTGAAACAAAGCTGAGTTGAGTTGAGAAAACTTTGCTAGTAAAACATAGCCTTTATGTAAGTTTTTTACTCCAAAACCATAAATTTACAAGCCCAACCCGTTTCCACACTCCTTGGGTTTTAGTTTGACAATTACTCCACAATTGATTACTGTGCGATATTTTTGATAACCACTTTTCAAGAAATCCAAGAACATATCTCTTCATAGAACCATGCCAACTCTAAAACCTTGACATCCATAAACCTTACAACAATTCTACTTCTAATCTGTATCTGCAAACTTTCCCACAATTTATGAAGCACATGATATGGATATGGTGAAAAGTAGCACATAAAAACAGGCAGGATACATCTATGATAAAACATTTTTTATATTCTCATTATCCGTTAATAAGTAACAATTATAGTTTTAAATCAAATATTTAGTAATAATCTAATAAGTAAACTATTTCTTGCAAATAAAATGGATATGTTTTTAAAGACCCCACCAATACCAAACCCATTTTAAATTTAACACTTGGGTCAAAGATTCAGAATAGAGTCTAGAGCATTTTGATCAAGCTCCATCCATCAATAGAACTTGTTCCTTGAACTTACGCCAACATGCCAATTGGACAATATAAATAAAACTGTGGCATATGACAATTTACAAAGGAATGATAAAACAGATACAAGGAAATCTCAGACCTTTAACCATGAGCCCCTTTTCCAACACATGCATTAGATATTTCTCTCTCTCTATCTATTCTTTTAATTTTTCCAGGTCTCCTATGTTAAGCCATCAGTTATCAGAGAGAAATATCTCCTCTAAGGTCCATTAAAATGGAAGTTAGAAAGAGGAAGAGTTGAATAAAGTGCACAACTTTGTGCTTTATGTTCTGTTTGGAAAGAGGGTTCAATTTGGTCATAATCAACAATTTTAAGCTTCCAAGGAAAGTCTAGAGACAAAAGGAACGAGATTTGAAACTAATAGAAGGAAAAAACTTAGATTCTCTCTACTTCTTGTCAATTAGTCTTGACTTAGATGCTCTAAAATAGAGCATGTTATTGTCATTTCAAATTCTTTAGGATTTCTTTGAGATATCCATGGATTTTGTGTATGCCTTGATTCTTCCACCATCTCTAGTGGTAGAAGTTGAATCGCATAATGAATCACCACCTAAAAGCACTACCATCGCCAAAACTCGATCACCGACAAAAACCACCAAAAGAGCATTTTGTTGGGTAGGCAAAGTAAGGAAATAGATTAGTAGAACTCAATTTAATGAAGAAACCTCTAAGAAGCATTAAATGAGCATACTAGACCCCCCAATTGAGCAACTGATAAAATAAAAGGAAAAATGGAACTCCACCCTTTTCATCTTCATCATAGTTGTCTAAAAAAAGTAATTGAAGCGCATCTATAGAACATTGAAAATACCATAAAATTTTCATATCAACAAAATGAACAAATAAACTTCACCATCTATTATGGTCAAGAAGGGTAAGGCAGTAGCGACGCGCAAGAAGAGAGGGGTTTTACATGTTAAAATCATTGATTGACCTGGTGCAGATAATGAGATGTAGACAAGAGCAACATGGGAGCGGCATGAGAGTCTGAGAGGCTAAGAAAATCTAAACCCTATGAGAGACTGGTAGAGAGAAAGCGAGATTAATTGGGATGAGAAAGATTGAGGGTTGGCAAATGGATAGATAAGGTAAAAGAAACAGGAAGGAGTGACGTGCCCTAACTCTCATATATATGTTTTTTTTTTCATGAACCACTTTATTGAATTTAGTCAGGTTTCAGGTTGGATCCGACTTTGATGGTCTCAACCTAAGTACTACTCAAACCTTACTCGAGTTGTGAATTTTTAGCGCAAGCCCAGCCTAGTAGCAAAAATCCCTGCCTTGACATTGAAATTTTGAGTCGATTTAGGTTGGATTAGAGCTAGCCCACCAAAGTACATAAGTCACAAGAGCGTTATGTGGTTCTCTTTTAATGTGAGAGGCAATGTGTAAATTTGCTCCAACACTGCTCAATATAAGTTAGAATAATAATCTTGGGTTTTTGTTGTTAGAATTAAGTAAATCAAGTTTAAGGCTTTAAGCTAAGAGTGGGTTGGCACTATGACCTTTCCAGTTGTAGGCACCATTATGTAATGCTTTCAAGTTTAATAAGTATAAAGTCATTTAGTGCAACCTTGGCTTCCAAGTAATTACTTTAGAAACAAGTTTATCTAGACCTCCAACTCCAGGCTATAGTTCTTTAAATATAGCCATGAAGTGGCTTAGTTTTGGTGTCGTGAATAAAGAAGTCTTCAAGTCGATTCATAAGAAATATGATATTTATTAACAAGTTTCCTTATCATTCATAGTCAACTGAAAATTGAGGCATTATAATACCTCAAGAAAGCCAAGTACTTTGCACGTGTATTGCCGCACAAGTTTTCCACTGCATCCTTTAAGTCCAAAAGCTCAAAACAAAGTTTTCTGATTCCCTGAAAGAATAAACACATTCAACTCATTGTTATGGAAAAGTGAATGTCTAAGAATGAAAAAAATGTCAATCAGAAATTGCTGCCAAATAAAACCCAAGCAGAAAAGACAATGTGAATATGTTATCTTTTCACTTTTATATTTTATAAGAAATATAGTTTGAAGTAATTAGAAGCAAAGGTACAACAATAGTGGACAAGGAATCCAATCATTCTTACAACAAAGATGCACACACAACAAAAGCAAGTTATCCAACAATTTTTCAAACAAAATCTCCACCACAAATTGCAATCTAATCTTTGTGAATAAAACAGAAGTGAATGTCCCAAAACACATTCCTAACCAATGCCCATAATGAAGCAAAAGATTTACTCTTTTCCATAGGAATTCCTCACACTCAACTTTGTCATCAAAAATTATATAATTTATTTCCACCCAAAAAAATTGCCACAAGCCCACACCTCCGAACAATGGCAGCCCTCTTACTCTTCCATAAACCTCCATAAGCCTCCAAAAACAATCCCACAAGGATAGTTCTTAGGAGGAGTGAAATAGTGCTAAAGAGCAAACAATTATGTTTCCCACCAAAACGAATTATAATAACAGTAATGAGGATGGTGGTAGCAATGATGATGTTCCTTATTTCTACAACAAATCATAAAAATGTAAAAAAAAAATTATGATACTACAGAGAAAAATATATTTTGGGTCGCCAACACCTTATACTAGAAAACAATCTTGGAATTGTATGTATCATATACTGTATAAAGATAAGTATGGCACAAGCATAACTTTTGTCCGTCATAAGAGCTTTGGAAAGACGGTATCATAATACTTGGTCTATAGGAGACGATAAATGACATCAGCAGGAAGTGATATTAGAGCTAACCAACATGGAGGTTCTTTCTCCCACTTGCACATCTTGATATCGACTACGAAGCAGAAATACATTTTGGCCTTCTGAGAAATATTTACAGAAAATCTTAAGCACTACACAAAGGTAAATTTCTTTTATGTAATTTATCTCATTATCGAAGATATGGATGACGAACCGCANCGACTACGAAGCAGAAATACATTTTGGCCTTCTGAGAAATATTTACAGAAAATCTTAAGCACTACACAATGGTAAATTTCTTTTATGTAATTTATCTCATTATCGAAGATATGGATGACGAACCGCAATAAATGAAAAAGTGATCTAGAGTATCAATGGCTAGTCTCCATTGACATATGAGTCTTTGTACCTCCAAGACAAGGCTCAGATACAATGCATGCAAATTAGGGGTCTGCCTTCAGAAATATCAGATTATGATAAATAGAACTTTAATTTACTTGGATGGTGGTAATGGACTACGAATTCAATCTCTGGAAGTAGATTTGAAACGCTTCAACCTTGAAAAGACCGCTTCATATAATCACAATTGAATAAAGTATAACAGGTCGGAAAGTCGATCAGATTATTTAATTAGTTCGATAGCTACATATGAAAACATGTAAGGGCGAGGAAAGAACTTTTTGGCTTGGGGTTAAAAGAATCAAAAAGTCACGTTGGTAATGGACCTCAGAAGTATTTTTACGGAAGCCAAAAGTAAAGCTTTGCTCTTCCCCTGAATGGATACCACTCACCAGACCATCCTTAAGTGGGAACAGCAATTATTAGTACACAGCATTATCAATTTGGTGGCTGCAAATCACCACTGTCTGCGCATAAATTCATATTTTCTTGTTTTAGGCAATTTTTTACTAAGCAGATTTCTAAATGTTTGCTTTGTAAGAAAAATAAACATAATACTAAAAATCAACTGATCAAATTTCAAAGAAATTCAGAATACCCAAGGAAACGGCACCTAAAAAATTTCTCCTTCAGAAAAGGGAAAAGCCAGATCACTTACAATGCTGCCATAAAGACCAACATTTCTCATAAGGAAACGAAAAATAGTCTAGACCCAACTAAAACCAGTAAATGACAGAGCAATGTGCCCACTTTCTGCTTTAGAGTAACTCAAATAAAGCAAACCCAGGAAGAAAAACGGAGCTTCTTTCATTGAATTGAACGAAAACTAAAGAAACCCAGATGAAAAAAAAAAAAAATTTTACTAACCGAGTGAGAGATTTTGGGGACAGCATTTTCAGTTCTTTCTCATTTGCTAAAGTTTTCTCAGCAACCAAACGAAATGGGAAGGGAAAGAGAAGAGTTCTTGTACCTTCNTTCAGTTCTTTCTCATTTGCTACAGTTTTCTCAGCAACCAAACGAAATGGGAAGGGAAAGAGAAGAGTTCTTGTACCTTCTCAGTCTTGGACTGATAGATAGTGTCGATCTTAGATTGTGGGGTGACTGATTCCATTGATGGGAAGTCATCCTCTTCTTCACTGCTCTCCATTATACGCCCTGCCCTGTCTTTCTTCTTCGCTCTCTCCACCTTTTCTCTCTCTTTCTCAAAGTTTCATGTGCAGGTTTGAGAGTAGAGAGGACCTGAACTGCACAGCCAAATGAGATATGTCCGAAGAGGAGCGGAAAGCATCGAGAATTTCAAGTCTCATTCGTGACTTCAATTTTTTATTTTTCCCTTTTCTGCTAGGGGCAAATAACAAAAGTGCCCATTGGACTGCTGGCCTGGTTTCCTGACCATTACAATCAACCTCTTTTATTACCGTAATAATCTCATCCCAAAGGTATATTTTATTTTATTTTTTAATTTTTCAAAAGGAACTATTGGAATTCAATTAATTAAAAATATCAAGAGGCAATATAATATCTATACTTTTTTTTTTTTAGAGGAAAAGGGATACTTAAACTCTTGATCTCGTAAAGGTAAATCTTTCACAAGGTAAGGAATACCGTTAGACCAAAAATCTATTAATTTATAATATCTATACCTCATCTTCNATTTTTCAAAAGGAACTATTGGAATTCAATTAATTAAAAATATCAAGAGGCAATATAATATCTATACTTTTTTTTTTATGAGGGAAAGGAATACTTAAACCCTTGATCTCATAAAGGTAAATCTTTCACAAGATAAGGAATACCGTTAGACCAAAAATCTATTAATTTATAATATCTATACCTCATCTTCCCAAATATCACAAAAAACAATAAAAAGCACATGAAGAAATGTGCTACCTTATTACCCGACCTTCTCACGGNTTCTTCCTAAGAAATGTGCTACCTTATTACCCGACCTTCTCACGGTAGATACATAAAAATAGCTAAAGCCACGTAAATGTTCCTGATATCAACTCAAACATTGTTCGAAGGATCAAAATCTTGCTTAGTATTAGTAATATGTTGTTTGGGTCTTTCAAATATAGCAAAAATATTTGTTGAAATCTCTTATGTGTATCATGTAAATTAGAAAATATCAGTAACAATCAATAATTAAAAATAGTAACAAGTAAGAATNATGTGCTACCTTATTACCCGACCTTCTCACGGTAGATACATAAAAATAGCTAAAGCCACGTAAATGTTCCTGATATCAACTCAAACATTGTTCGAAGGATCAAAATCTTGCTTAGTATTAGTAATATGTTGTTTGGGTCTTTCAAATATAGCAAAAATATTTGTTGAAATCTCTTATGTGTATCATGTAAATTAGAAAATATCAGTAACAATCAATAATTAAAAATAGTAACAAGTAAGAATAAAATAGTAGNGTAAATTAGAAAATATCAGTAACAATCAATAATTAAAAATAGTAACAAGTAAGAATAAAATAGTAGCACATAAATCTATATTTAACTAACATATAAACTTACTAGTTTGTGGATCAGAAATTTTTATTGAATTTATATAGATTCAAGTTAGTGTTTGATATTATGTCCTTAAATAGATTTTGCCCCACACTTGATGTTTATAGAAATCAAAATGTCTGCCTCCAAGGATATAATGACCTTCACGCAATTAGAAGTAGCACTCCAATCAAGTTGCTCAGCAAACCAGAAAATTGTGTTTTGTACTCTCAGATATATAAATTGCTAATGCTGAAAATATGATTGTAATGACTGCCTTAATGACTACGAAAAATGAACGCTCAATGACAATGTAACTGAGTTATTTATAGGCAGAATGGTGACTGATTTAAATAGTCACCATGCAAACATATGCAACCCAACAAACACATGCAACCCAGAAGACACCATTGAAATTTGTCCATTGAGAACACACACGAATTTGAATTTCAGATTGAAGGAAAAATTATATCCAAATAGGTGCGAAATTTTGAATTCCAATGAGCATCAGAAATTAAATTTTCAAGTTAAGAAATTCAAGCTCAATTTTTTAAATGAATTTTTTTAAAAGAGATAAGGTTGGGTCTAAACCACACCTACACCCACACATGTATCCGAGCTCGGCCCTGCCAGGTCGTGAGGAGGCGAGGTGGGCGGCACATACGTCCATGTGTAATCGAATCAAAATTCATGTAGGTACTCGCTCTGCTCACAAAAGTGTGGTACCCCTTAGAGCTCAACCCATAGAGCAATCTTGACATATATATATATATATATATATATATATATATGTATATGCAGAATTTTTTCTCAACCAATGTGAGATTGATGTCAAATCTCACATTGCACAACCTCTATTTTTGCAATATAAATGGGCACTTTGAAGTATATTTTCTCATTCATTTCTTACTTGATTTGAACAAAATGAATATACTATGTTATTCTACTCACGGAATAGAATAGGAACCCATAAAAATTTACTCAAAACGACAAGTAAGTCTTACTTTAATTTAGACTCAAAGTCGACATAAACAGTTTTTTAGTTGTAAAAACTAAATTTTTGGTTGAACAATCCCCTACATTAAGGAAAAATTGGTTTGTTAGAATGCAAATGATATGTTGACATATTGTCGAAAGTACATCTTGAAAGACCTCGTGCATTGGAATAGGTAGCTTTTGGCCTTAAACCTTCTCTAGTGAAAGCCCATCGGACTTACCGGATAAATAGTGAACATGATTGTTGGGAAATACTTGCAGCAAAATTGATTAGTATGATGACGAGAAAAATAAATAAAATATTCAAATCAAAGCACCCAAAGAAAAAGAGAACACTAAATATTTATGTAGTTCAACAAAATTCATGCCTATGTCCACGAGACATAATTCGGTCACCTTCTTCACTATTGAGCAAAAATTGAGTACAACAGTACGAGCCTCACCGCTCGAGTTTAATATCCTAAACACAAGATTTTTATACCCTTGTACACCCATACTCAATTCTCACCTACCGAGTATGAAAGTACAACATACAACTTTATTATTGGACTCTCGCTACACAGTCAGAATTCAAGTGAACTTCGGATGCCAAAAGCTAGAGAAATCAATGCCTATGTATAGGCAAAGTTATGATGATACTTTAGTAAATAAGCTGAACTTTCAAGGAAATGACTTAAAGGCCAAAAATCATATTTTCAAAGCTCCTTGTCTTCTTCCTCTACATTCCCGAAGCTTTTTCACAAATCTATCACATGTATCTCTCTATCAGTAGACAATAGCTCGTGTGGTCTAGAACTGGCAAAGATTCGGTGCCACTTTGGTGCCCATCGATAGCCCACATCGGCCTCGGATTTTCTTGTCGAACAACTACGCTTCATTGAATTTGAAGCCATCCTCAACAGTCTTCATCAACAATCTCCACCTTGGCGAGAATTAAATGACCTCCACCTGAAACATTAGGTTTGTCTCTTGATACAAATGTTTATCACCACCCCTTGGGATGTTCCTTCAATCTAACAGTGTGAAAGATTGATCAAGTTCAAGCAATGCTTGAACTTTTATGTAGTAACCAGCTTTGTTATCATACCAGCTGCATTGTTTTTCGTATAAACTTTCATCAAATTCATCTTGTCTTCTTCCACCCACTCTCGGAGAGCGTGATACCTCACGTCAATTTGTTTTTTCCTGACATGATAAACTTGATTCCTAGCCAAATGAATAGTACTTTGGCAATCACAATACAACTCCAAGCTTTCCTACTTCAATCCTAGTTCCTTGAACAAACTTGTCAACCACAAAAGCCTTATTGACAAATTCCATAGTTGCCATGTATTCCACTTTAGTTGTGGATAAAGTAGGAGTCGATTGAAGCATAGTTTTCCAACTGATAGGTCCTCCATGCGAGTGTAAATACATAACTCGTAGTAGACCTCCATTTCTCCAGATCACCAACATAGTATGCATCAACATATCCCACAATCTGTCATGTTCCATCTTGTTTATGATACGATACCAAAATTCACCGTACCTTGCAAGTACCTGAATATCCATTTAACTACATTTCAGTGTTCCTTGCCCAGATTATCCATGTACTTACCGACAATACTGACTACTTGTGAGATGTTGGCCTACTGCAAACCATTGCATACATTAGACTTCCCACAGCACTAGCGTATGGCACAAGAGACATGTCCTCCACTCCATTAATTGTAGAAGGACATGATCTAGCCAATAATTTAAAGTGGTTAGTTAAAGGAGTATTAACAAGTTTAGAGTTACCCATGCTAAACCTCTCTAGCACATTCTCCACATATTTCTTTTGTGATACACATAGTTTGTCTTTTTCCTATCCCTCTGGATTTCCATTTCAATGATTTTTTTAGCAACTCCTAGATCCTTCATATCCTATTCCTTCTATAATCTGGACTTCAACGAATTTAACTTATGTATGTTATTTGAAGCATTTAACATGCCATAAACATGAAGCATTAGAGTTACAAACAAAAACCATCACCAAGCATTTTAAAATAAACACAACTATCATAGTTGCTCTTCATGTAGCCAATATCAACCATTAAAAGAATCAAACATTTTATACCATTGTCTTGGAGACTTTCTCAGCTCGTAAAGAGATCTTTTAAACTGGTATATTAGATGCTCTTTACCTTGCTCCTTGAACCCTTCTAGTTGTTCCATAAATATTTCCTTCTCCAATTCCCCAAGAAGGAATGTTGTCTAGATGTCAAGCTGCTGCAACTCAAAGTCAGGCATAACTACCATGGCTAAACATAACACAAATAGAAGAATAATTAACAAGATAAATTTTTTCATTATAGTCAATTCCTTCCATTTGCCTATAACCCTTGGCGACAAGTTGTGCCTTAAATTTTCTCCTTCATTTTTCATTGTATACCCATTTGCAGTCAATGACCTTGCACCCCTTGGGTTTTTCAACTAGCTCACAAGTGTTGTTCTTGTGTAGAGATTTTATCTCATCCATCATTGCTAGCATTCATTTTTCACTTTTCTTGTTTTTGACTGCCTCCTAAAAACAAGATAGATCTCCAATACCAATAGTTAATGCGAAAAAAAATTATATTTTCAAAATCATACCTAACCGATGCTTTTTGGGTCCTTTTCTCTCTTCCAACAACAAGAATATTGGGTTCTTGCTACTTGACATCACTACCAGATGTATCTTTTTGAGAAGATGTGGTGCATTATCTTCTCCACTGGCCCCTATGTCACATTTGACTTCACCTAGACTAAGCATTTATTTTATAAGCCTCCACCTCTTCATCGACTTTCTTCCTTTTTAAATTCAACATATGTTCTTCATTGAAGATAACACCTCTGTTGAAAATAATCTTTCGTGCAACTAGATTTCAAAGTTTTTACTCGTTCATGCCTGTTTCATAGCCGACAAATTTGCACTGCTTTGACTTTGGGTCTAACTTGGATCGTTACTGCTCCTACATGTGAACATAGGTTGGACAACCAAATATTCTCAAATTGGAATAATTAATCAGTTTACCTGTCCAAACCTCCTCAAGGACTTTTGTATTAATAGCTGAAGATAGTGACCTGTTAACAATATAACATGCCATGTTAACAGTCTCAACCAAAAATGACTTTGGCAAGCCTGCATATATTCTCATATCTCTTGTTTTCTCTAAGAGGGTCCTATTAATTCTTTCCACTGCACCATTTTGTTGTCGCTTTCGTCTTGCAATACATTCTGAATTCTCGGAGTGTGTACTTTGTTCTGTTGTCTGTCTGTAGGTACTTGACTTGCTCCCCTGTCTACTTTTCAACCTTTGATTTCCATTGCTTGAATATATCAAACACTATATTTTTATGCTTTATAAATTAGACTCATACTTTTCTGGAAAAGTCATCGATAAATGTCATAAAATACATTGCTCCACCTTTTGATGGAACTGACACAAGTTCCCATTGGTTGTATGTACTCCAACACATCCTTGCTTATATAATGTCCTCATTTGAAACTAGTTGTGCATGTGTTTCCATACAAGCAATGCTTGTAAAAATTAAGTTTACAAGTTTTTACCCCATCAAGTAGACTGTGTCTATGAAGTTCCTGCAAACCTTTCTCACTCATATAGCCAATGTGTAAATGCTAATAGAGTAGTGTCATCCGTACCCGAATCCAAGGAGTGGTCCCTATCCATTGTCATGAAGGTGGAACCATTAGAATCAAGTGTACCCAAGGAAATTGAATTCTTTTTAAGTTCAAGGACATGCCGCACATCACCTAGTGTTCTTACCATATCATCAAATATTTTAATTTTAATGGTCCCAATTCCAATGGTCTTACAAGATGAATCATTCCCCATTAGAACTATTCCTCCATTATAAGGTTTATAAGTATCAAACCATTCCCTATAAGGTCACATAGAATATCTTGAATCCAAAATTCATTTGTTAGTAAGATAATTTGTACCTATGGTGACCGCTAATAAAATCACCATTTTCGTTCAAGTTATCTTGTGCAATGTCCGCTTGATCTGAATTAGGAGATTTTTCTTTTCCCTCTAGATCTTGCTTTTGTTGATTACAGTCCCTTTCTCAAGTGCCCCTCCTTGTGGCCGTAGTAGCACTTGTATTTTCCGCTATTCCTCCATCTTGATTTGAAGAGAGATCTCTCTCTATTTCCAGGGTCCTTTTGATTGCTCTTTTCGCCCTGTTGACTCAATTCACTTTTGGCCACCAACTCTTCTACTTGAGATCTATTTCCTGGCTTCTTGAATGCCTCAGTCTCCAAAAGAACAGTTGTCACCTCATTAACATTGAGAGTATTTTTTTCCAATCAAAAGTGTAATCACATGTGCATCATAAGAATTTGGCTACGACTTCTCCAACTGTCACCTCAACATTANGCCTCATCAACATTGAGAGTATTTTTTTCCAATCAAAAGTGTAATCACATGTGCATCATAAGAATTTGGCTACGGCTTCTCCAATTGTCACCTCAACATTAATTAGTTGAGTAATAATTTTATTGAAAACATTGGGATGATCAAATAAATTTGTTCGTTCTTCCATCCGTAATTGATATAATTTTTTTTGAGGAGAAATTTATTTGTGAATGATTTTGACACACACACACACGCGCGCACACACGCACACATATATATAACATTGGTCACTATTTAGAAGCAGATGTTTCAGTTAGAAACTATATTTTACCTTTGGTGTGAGACATAAGCGGATGATGCTCACAACTTTCATCTCAAGTTCTTCCCAATCTTTTTTTTCATGTTTGCTAGCTTCTTTTCGATACCATCGAGTGCTTTGACAAGCCCTTGTTGCACCAAAATATCTTTCATCGTACTTTGCTAGAAACATAAATTAATTTTTCCATCAAAGGACTCCACCTCGAATTTACCCATCGAGATTCCTCTTCCTACAATTGTACTTGAGAATAAGAAATTAAGAATAGTGCGCCTTGTTCAAACTTTTCGATGCTGAACCTAGAGGCTATAATATTACTTGTTGGAAAATACTCACATCAAATTGATCAGTACGATGACGAGAAAAATAAATAAAATAATTAAATCAAAGTACACAAAGAAAAAGAGAACACCAATATTTACATAGTTCGGCAAAATTCCTGCCATGTCCATGAGACATAATCCGGTCACCTTTTTCACTATTGAACCAAAAATTGAGTATAATAGTACAAGCCTCACCGCTCAAGTTTGATATCCCAAACCAGAGATTTTTACACCCTTGTACACCCCCACTCAATATGAAAAATACAATAGACAACTTTATTATTGAACTCTCACTACACACTCAGAATTCAAGTGAACTTCGAATGCCAAAAGCTAGAGAAATCAATGCCTATTTATAGGCAAAGTTCTGATGACACTTTAATAAATAAGCTGTGATGATGCACAAATTGGTCTTGTGCAAGATCAACAATCGAGTATGTGAAGATGTGTAATTAATAAACAATAAATAAATTAATCAATAAAAAATAGTAAATATGAATTTAATACACAAATATATAGTTCTTTGGTTTGGATGACCTACTTCACTCTCGAAAAATGGTAGCGGTGGCGAGGGGTCTTTATTGATGAACAAAGTACTAGAGAGAGAGCTCTGGAGATGTATGCTCCGAGAGAGGTACAATAGCTAGGAGAGAGAAACTATGTGTGTAGGTGTAGAAAGGTGTGGTGAGATGTGTCTCTCCATGTAGGGAGAACTTACAATTTATGGATATGGTGAGGCAGTGAGGCGAGTGTGAGGGCACTATTTCTTTGGGGAGGATAGTTATAAAAAGGTAAGAAAAATTAAGGTAGGATTAATCTTCGTGAATGTATATCCCGATAATCTCTCTCCCATGTGCTATTATCTTCTCATACTCCTTGGATTTTGGACTGAGTTGGATTGATAAAGTGGGCTTAGACTACCTTTTAGCTGACTTGAGCTTGCCTGATTTATTGGGCTTGACCCAATTAGATTTGGGTTCGTCATTTGCCCCCATGCCCCAAAACTCTTGTTGTGTCAAAGATTTTGAGGGCATGTGTGAGTTCTCGTTTCTTTTCCTCCACGGCATAGCTTATTCATCCTTTTGCTCGGTTTCTTTTCCTCCATTTTATTATAGTAATGCCATTGAGCTAGAGAGGGTTTCATTTAAAAACCCCCTTCTTCCCCATTTAGGCATTCTCCATAAGGTTTTTATAGGTTCAATGTTGTTTCACTCCATTACATTCCTCTTTCTTTGCAACCCATTTCCTTAAGACATTAGATCCTCCATTGGGGACACTAGATCCTCCATTGAAGGTTGGGAAAGATCTAAGGAGAAAGGTTTCATAGAGAAGATCTTTGAAGTGGTCTCGTCAATGGAGAAGAGTGGGGAGCCAAGAGATTCCAAAGCCCATACGAAGAGGACCCTTGGCAAAGTCAACTGGTTGCTGGGCGACGCCAGCCAGCCGTTGGGCAATGCCCGCAACAAGAGGGAGAAAGGGCAAGAGGCAGAGATGGGGGAGCCCAGCTCCATGGGCAATGCCTATCCTGTGGAGAGAGGGTGAAAGAGAGAGATCGGGGAGCCCAGTCCCATAGGTGATGCCAGTGCACCACTGGGTAGCGTCATCTTCACGGTGGATCTCAGTGTGGCATCAGGTGCAGGGAGATACCTAGTGGGCGACACTCAAGGCCTGGTGGGCAACGCCAGCGTGGTAGAGGGCACCTCAAGCACTAAGGTAGGCGGTGCCCAAGGTGTCGAGACGTGCATCCCAGGTGGCAGTGGTGACTTAAATGCACTGGGCAATATCAGTGGATGTTCAGACACGTTGGGTAACTCCAAGGAGCATGCAGGTAAGTCCAATGACATCTTTAGACACTTGGGTAACACAAGGAAATGGCCAAATAGTGGTTTGAAAAAAATAATCTCATAGCGAATGTTGCCTGGTGGTCATACTTAATCTCTTGTTAGCATTGTTATTTTCTTAACATTGGCTTGATTTCGTTTTGACAGGCATCCATTCGGGTAAGCGGGAAACTACTCGAGACTTGGAGTGAGGCATAGGGACTAATGGAGATAATGGTTCAAAGGTAGCCTCCATATTTAGCTCCATTGACTATGACCAGGACATTACCGGTATAGTATCTTCGTATCACATTCCTTCTACTAGAATGTGTCGTCGCGTGGGGGAGGATGAGTCATCCTATTGTGACTCCTCTGGCGAGATAGTCATTTATAAGGACGTCTTGGAGGCGGGCTTGAGGTTTTTGATACCTGGACCCATATGTCGGGCTTTAGGGCACTTGTTGTTGGCTCCCGGGAGGCTGGCTCCCAACGGATGGAGGGTGATACTGGCATTCGTTTCATTGTGGCGGCTGGTCCATAATGCTGACGTCTCTCCCCCATTTGAAGAGTTCTTGGCCACGTATGTGCTCTTGGAAAATCTCATCCCTTATTAGAGGTGGTACCGTTTTGCTTCAAGGTTGGGTAAGTTCATCACTGGGCTTCCTTCGAACTGTCATAGTTGGAAGACCAAGTTCTTCTTTGTTGGAGGCGAGTGGGCCACCAAGAGTGATCATGACTTGGTGCCCTTGAGGTGGGACACTGTCCCCAAGACCAAGCTAGGTAAGGACTCCACTTTGAATTTTAATTCTAGTTGTCACATATTTTCTCTTACTGTGCAGTTAGCTACTTTGCAGCTTCACTGACATTATTCGCAGAGCAAGAGAGTAGGCTCCAAATGGTACGCAACCATCCGTTCAAGGAGTTCTCAGGGATTATGTCCGCATCAGGTCATTCCAAGGCTTCTCCTAGGCCGAAGAGGAAAGTTATTTAATCTTTCCAACAAGCTCTTTATGGTTGCATCATTGTAGGCTTTTTATTTTACACCGATTCTGTAGGTACCTCCATTGACAGGGCAGTGGTGGAGGTTGTCTATACCTCTAGGGCGAAATTTTCTCCTCCTTCTTTGAAGTGGTCGAAGTCTGATGCCCCCAGTGTTTCTTAGCTGAGGTCCACCGACTAGGCTAGTTCTTGAGGGGCGGCACCTGATGATGGCCCTCGTTCTCCCCCTGATTTCTATTCTTTCACCCCTAGAGATAGTCCCAGTACTATTGTGGGGGGCTGAGGCACCAGTGCAGTCTTCTACTAGGACGGAGGCTCTACTTAGCCATCCTGCTTCGGGCAATACTTCAGTATCCATGTTGTAGGATATGAAAACTGGACAATGAGTGACTTTTGGGGTTTATGACTCATGTAGAGATTGAGGTGGTTGCCTCTTGAGGTCCAAAGGGCATNCAGGATATGAAAACTGGACAATGAGCGACTTTCGGGGTTTGTGACTCATGTAGAGATTGAGGTGGTTGCCTCTTGAGGTCCAAAGGGCATTGTTGACGTTGCCATGGAGGGCTTTGCTTTGGTATGTTTGGCATTCTTCTTTGGTTTCGAACCTGACTTCTTTCCTTCATATTCTACTTTTGAATGCCTGCAGGTGGTTGCTACTTTTCCCTGCTTGTTTTCAAGTACGTTGAAGATTTGGGAGGCACTTAATGGTCAGGCAGTGGAAAGGAAGGCACACAAGGCTGTTAAAGAGCAGTTGGGGCTCGAGCTACAGACGTGAGAGGAAGCTGAGGAGTATGCGAGGCTAGCACACGAGAGAGCTACCACACTTGAGATCAAGCTTCAGACGTCCCGCGAGAGGGCCGCCCAACTGGAGGCTGACATAGAGGTTACAGTGATAGAGTTGTGAGCGTCCCGTGAGAGGGCTGCTGTGTCAAAGGTTGACCTTCAAGCAACTCTTGAGAGAACTGCTAGGGTAGAGACTTACTTCATAGAGATGGAGAAGAAAAGGGATGTTGCTGAGAAGGCTATGGCATATACCTTTATTGATGGCTACGAGGAGCTCAGGGGAAAAATCTCAACAGTTTTTCTCTCTTATGACTTTTTTGGCTTCGTCCCTTATGAGGCTCTAGGGACTGATGATGAGGACACGAGCGATGATGGGAGCAGAGGCAGTGAGTGTCGTTGGGAGTATGGTACCTTTGTATTTACATTTTTGTTGATAGGTCATGTTCTATCTTTTTATAAAAACATCATGAACTTCAATGAAATACAAATTTTTGAAAAAATATTGCGAAATTTTATTTCATAATCCAAAGTAAATATTTAAAGGAAATTGACCAAAACAGAAGTAGATAATCTAAATGGTGACCACTGACTTATACACTCACTATCTTGCCCCCAACTACTGGTAATATTTCTTTAGATGCTCTATGTTCCATGGATGAGCCAAGGCTTTTCCTTTGAAATTCTGGATTCTATAGGTGCCCGGTCTTATAACTTTCGCAACCGTGTAAGGTCCTTCCCAGTTGGATCCCAGTTTTTCTTCCTAGTAGTCTTTGATAGACAAAAAGACCTTTTTGAGGACTACGTCCTTGGGCAAGAAGAAGCGAGGCTTCATCCTCGAGTTATAGTACTTGATCATGTGATGCTTGTACTCTACATTCTTAAGCATGACTATCACCCTTTCCTCCTCTACTAAGTCGAGGTTGTCATTGCCTTGAAAGTTCAGCTTGACAAGCCCAAATCTAATTGGGCCAAGCCTAGTAAATTAGGCAAGTTCAAGTCAGCTAAAAGGCAGCCCAAGCTTGTTTTATCAATCCAACCCAGTCCAAGATCCAAGGAGTCCGGGAAGATAAGAGCATGTGGAAGAGAGATTATCGGAATACACACTCACGAAGATCAATCCTACCTTAATTATACTTACCTTTTTGTAACTATCCTCTCTGAAGAAGTAGTGCCCTCACTCACGTCACCGCCTTACCATATCTATAAATTGTAAGCTCTTTCCATATGGAGAGACACATCTCACCACACCTCTCTACACCTACACACATAGCTTCTCTCTCCTAGCTATTGTACCTCTCATGGAGCATACAATAGAGACCCCCAGTCACTGCTACCATTTCTTGAGAGTGGAGTAGGTCACCTAGACTGAACCACTATATATATATATATATATATATATATATATAT